>JBBMJZ010000067.1:19527767-19540324 GCA_037833815.1 Zingiber zerumbet | reverse complement strand
AGAGCATTAGAGAGAAAGTCGGAGTTGCATCTATTGAGGAAAAACTCTGAGAGACACATTTAAGATGGTACGGACATATACTTAGACGACCAATAAATGCTCCAGTTAAGCGATGTAAAACTATGACAAACACCCATATCAAACAAGGAAGAGGAAGACAAAAAAAGACTTGGTTAGCAACAATAAAACAAGATAAAATTTATTTAAGTATAAATGCTGATATAGTAGGAGATAGAGCTCAATCGCGTAAAATGATTCATATAGCCGATTTCACCTAGTGGGATAAGGCTTGATTGTTGTTGTATGATGACTTTTTCAGTTAGTATTCATTTTGATAAATCTATAATGTGCTATTCTCCACGGAGGACCTACTTGTATGCGCAAAGATTTTTGTATTTCATCACCTTGAAATTGAAGGAAGTGTAAGAGAGCCATAGATATGTTTAGTATGAGCACAATTCCATATTATTTCCAACCCTTTTCAGCTATTAGATTTAATCTATTAGATAGCTTCACTGGAATTGAGATAAGCATAGGTTTGTTCATTAGTCTGACCTAATGTCAGAAATGTGTGGAATTTCCTTCCAGAAAGATGATCTCAAGGCTGTGGTGGATTATTTGAGGAGTGATGGAAATGTTTCTTGTATTGGTTTATGGGGACGCTCAATGGGTGCAGTTTCCAGGTTTGTTTTTTTCACTTTGAGCTATGATGTAATACTTCTAAATATTTAAGAATAAACTAATCTCTTATTTGGAAGACTTGAAATAGTTATACTTTTATAGTTTGGCTTGGAAATTATTTCACAACTACTGTCTTATTCCTCTTTCTTCTTGTAATTAAGTTTTGTTTCCATAGACAAGTGTTCGTTTGCCAATACTTTTGATAATAATATTTTGTTTCTTTCTTTGGGGAAGATCAATCATCCCCTGTTTTAAAAATAAAATTGTCCTATTTTATTTTAATTTTCTAGAACATGAAAATGGGAAACAGAAAATTGTGAAGCTGTTTTAGTAAACAAATAACTGTATGGATTACTCTTAAATCATTACTAAATACTAGTATTTGTGTATTTCAAACCTAGAATCATGTTCTATCTTGCTAGTTACCTGAATGTGTACACAATCAACATCTTCCAACTTAAACTTATTATTCAACAAAGCAGAACTAAAATTTGGAACTAATATATGAGTTTCTTGAGCCATATTTCAGAGGTATATGGATGACAGTTTGAATTAAATGATCACTTATCTAAAAATCTGAAATTGTTAGATGGATAATTTATACTGATTATTTTGTAATGTCAGAGTAAATTAGCAGGTACATGTCCTAAGACATGGATATTCTTAATTTATGCTGAGTTTCTTGCAGGTTCTGGTGTCTCATTTATTTATACTTGATCGAACATCCATGATGTCAAAATTTTAAACAATATTCATTTGTAATGTAGTGTAATGGTGACTTGCCATAAACAAATGCGAGTATGTGCAAAAAATGTGTCCAAATTGCTATGCTTGCAAAGACCATTGATTCTGTCAATTCTTCTCCATAATATTTAAATTTATAAATTTTTAAACTCCATTGAATAGTGCCTATTGATTGCAGTGCTTCATGTTGGAACAGTGTCATGTATTTTCTTGTTTGATTTGAATATTTACTACAGATAATATGCTTCTTTCTACAGCTTGATGTATGGAGCTGAAGACCCATCCATTGCAGGAATGGTTCTTGATAGCCCTTTTTCCAATTTGGTGGATCTGATGATGGAACTTGTCGATACATACAAGTATCCAGTACCCAAATTCACTGTGTGTATCTTTTAATCTTTATACTGCTCATCATGGATGTTTCTGGAAATCTTTTTGTATTGTTCTTGGTGCACCATTTTGTTGCTATCGCCTATATCTGTCTGTTTATTGGTGCCTTTTTGATATGCATTTTTTTTTTTATGCACATCATTTTTTAGTGAAATATATGAAGATATGCTAGTTGATGCCAAGTTATGCATTACAGATTAGTAGTGGATATCCATGTTTATGAGTCATAAAATGATATATTTGATCAAGGTAAAGACCTACTTTCAGTGGTCCTTAATGATATATTTGATCGAGGTAAAGACCTACTTTCAGTGGTCCTTGTACTTTAGTTGTTGATACAACAACAGGAAGAAAACTTAATCTAAACTCCAAACCATATTTTATTAAACGGAAGCTGAGTAAACATGATAGAATCTCTTTTGAAGTCTCCAACAATGACCTAAATTGGAAGCAAATAACTTATTCTCTCAAATTATCTAATTGAATACATATTCGTCTAAACAAGATTTAAACTTAGTTTAATACTATTAAAAAAATGAAATCTTACAAGTTCTTAAAATTTAAAAGTGGAATTTATAATTTCCTAATTAATGAGTGCATGAATTGTCCTTGCATATGTAAAGATGGAGGATATTCATTAATTATATTCACTTTTGTAAGGGGGACTTACTTTAATACTAGGTAGTCAATTTCTGAATGTTGCATATACATTCAACTCTTCTAGGCTTTTATTATTATATCTTGTAATTATCTATTCATCGATTGGTTCATAACGCCCATAACATTCCTCTCAAGGTAGTTTGAATATATTATAAAAATTTAACTTGTTACAAATGCACTAATCTCTTTAAGTTATTTTAGAGATTTAGTTAATAAGTCCATTAATCAAACATTGGACATGTTAAATAATAAAGTGATGATCTCATTTAATTGCACTTTGTTTATGATAAGTGACAATCAATTTCTATATGGTTTATTTTATTAAATTTTAAAGTTACGTGCATAGTAGATTGCCGTGATATAATTTTATTATTTTCGCAGAGGCATATTCTGTTTGATCATTAGTTGTTTAACCTAGCTGAGCTCACATGTAGGTGAAGACCTGATTCTGTTTCTGCATCTAATATTTGCTATAACTTCTTATTCCTCTAAGAAACAAGGTTACCTTCCAAGTGGATAATAGCTATTCGAGGACCCCACTATTTGATCATGAATAGCTTTCCCCATTGCACTCTTAAGGTATTATACAATCCTTGTAGCTGCCATCCAATGGTTATGACATTAAGAACACTACCAGATAAAAAAATGATTGAAAATATACTCTAGTATTGTCATTGCATAAAAATTTAAAAGAGATTGAAATTGATTTTTAATTTTAGCATAAAAATCGAAGAGATATTGAAGAAGTTTTGCTAGAAAATGTATAACCATTTGAAAATAATTGATGAAGGTAACAAAACTCTGAAAAAAAAGGCAGCCCGGTGGACGAAGCTCCCGCTATATGGGGTCCCGGGGAAGGATTCATTGTACGTAGCCTTATCCTGCTTTTTGCAAGAGGCTGTTTCCAGGATTCGAACCCGTGACCTTTTAGTCACAAAGCAACAACTTTACCGTTGCGCCAAGACTCATCTTCAACAAAACTCTTAAACTAAAAGTAAAATCGAGTCAACTTACACTTTAAACATCCAAATTAACTAAATGTAGAGGTGCAAAAGCACACTTTTGAATGTTGCTGGAGAAGGACCTTAAATGTTGTTTTAGAAGGACCTACTATGTTTATCAAACATATTTCACATTTGAGAGCAAGAAGATTGAATAGCTTCAAGTAGAGTTTTAGAGAGAGGGATAAGACAAGAGAGCATGGACGAAGACATCTTAGAATCTAGAGGGATGAAGATTAAGTAAGAGAGTATAAGACAATAGAGATATATAAAGCCCATGAGGCTCAAGCTCAAATCTAATTATTTTACCAATCTTAGAATCCTAAACTAGGATTGGGGGATTATTTTTAATTAACTCTAGGTATTCTTCTACTACCCTACATATATATTATTGATAATGGTATTACACAAGGTTTAATTGAGTCATAACAAAGTTTCGGTCTTTAATTGGATTGTTTCTATATGATGTTAACATTTCGATCAATGGTGCGAGTGACAGATTGAAGGTTGAAGGTGGAAAGAGATAAAACATAAGAAGGAGACATTGTTTATGCCAAGTGTTATTGAATTTCGATAATCTACTATAACGATACATTCTATTTTGCTAGGCATGGTATAGATTTGAAACCATGGTATTACAATAACACCTTCGTAGAGTTAAAGTTTAAAATTGAATCGTGATGGAGTTTCAATTTATAACCGGAACAATACTATTTCAGTACCATATCATGTCATTCCGATACGGTTTGGTACTTTTTCAATATAAAATATATTAATTAAACGTATTTTTATTAATCCTTGATTGCAATAGTTACTATTGAGATAGATATAATATTATTTCTTAAAATGTTTGATACTCAGGAGTAAAAGTTGATTTAAGGTTAACCAAAATTCACTAAGTAAATATGACATATTAAGTAGGTTTAAATGAGATTTAATTTGAATTTATTTTGATCAATTTAAAATTAAACTAAATTTATATATAAAAGAATTTAATTCATTATTATTAGTATTATATTTTATGAAGAGGAGCCTTGGTGCAATAATAAAGTTGCTACTGTGTGATCTTGTTAGTCACGAGTTCAAGTCATGGCTTTTGCAATGCAAGGTGAGATTGCATACAATAAACCCAATATGATTCGATCCTTTGGCGTGAGTTTCGTGCACTTGGCTACAATCATGAGTTCGAATTGTTGAAACAACCTTGTGCAATATATAATAGATTCAATGTGGTCCGATCATTTTTTGGGACCCACATACATTGACAGGAGCTTAATGCATTGGGTTATCCTTTTTTAGTAGTAGTATATTTTATAAAGTTAGAAATTATATGATATCTAATTTTTTTTTATAAGTCCTAATAATATGAATCTTTCATCCTTAAAGAGACTTTTTCTCTTAGATGCATGAGTTAATTATAGACGGATGGAGGAAAAAAGTTATATTTTTTCTTTTGAGGATGGATGAAGGAAAAAAATTAATAGACAAAAAATAAATTAATAGACAAAAAAGAATTACTTGCAAAAATAATTAAAAAACATGGAATAAGGAAAAAAAACGAAAAAAGAAGAAAGGATAGAAAACAACGACCGTCGGGAGTTACGGGAGGCCTCCGTGACGTCACGGTTATGGGCTTAATGCCATGTCGGTCGGTTTGCAGAATGATAAACTTTGTTTGTGCCAACTGGCAAGGCTCGAAATCTTATACCTTGCATAGAGTTATATTTTTTACACATGGATCAAAACTGGCTTGAATATACTATAGAAACCTAACTTGTTATAAAGATATTAACCCTAGGTCCTTTTAACTATTTAGAATATAAATTTGCTAATGGATCATTAGAACTGATAATCTCAATAGATTAATTACCTCAATTATAAAAGTTGTTTTACTTAAATGAATTCACATGTTACTAAGACCATTACTTCAATTGCTTTGATTTGAGTAAGATATATTTCTTTGAATTTGTACTTCTTGCTCTTCGAGGATAAGTTTACCTCTAAACACAATAATTAGAATTATAAATAAAATTTCTATCTATGAGAGATCCTACCCCATCTATAGCGGAGTATCCTATGGCCTTGCAATAACATTGGTCACAAAACAAAAGGATTTTTGTTCTAGCGCACTCTTAAGATAATGTAGAATTCTTATAGTTAACTAATCAAGAGGTGTCAATTTATTTTTTCTGTATTTCCTTAGGAAGAGGGATAGAAAGATTTGTAAAGATTGCAAGATCATTCTCCGAGAAAGCTTAATTACCCAACATAGGTTAGTAGTGTTGGATATAAACCTCAATCATAGTATCAATAGAAGGAAAATATACACTACTCCTAGAATTAAGTAGTAAAAGTTAAACTATGGGAAACAAAACATATTTAAGGAGAAGGTAGGAGTACAAACATTAGGTGAAATATATGGTGACTTATAAAAGTAAAAATATTAGCCAATAGTGTACTCCGTGAGTTAAAGGGGCATGCACTACTAAGGAAGGAATCTGGGTGGTGGAACGAGAAAGTACATGAGAAAATGAAGAAAAAACGAATCGCTTATAAGAAATTATATATTTGTAAGAACGTAATTTTTTTAAACAATATATAATAGTCAAGAAAGAGACTAAGAAAGCAGTGAATAAATTAAAACTTTTGAACAATTATATTAAAAATTGGATTCAAAAGGAGAAAGAGACATTTATAAAATACCTAAAGAGAGAGAGAGGAAAGTAAGAGATCTATCCAAATAAGATATATTAAAGATGAATGCAATAAGTACTAGTAAATGACAGAGAAATAAAAGAACGGTAGTGGAGGTATTTTCATCAATTTTTTAATGAAAGTTTAAGTGACCTACTTAACTTTGGTAATTTAAGTAGGTGAAATGAGTATAGAGATTTAAATTTTTATCGAAGAATTTAAACTTCAGAAGTAAACAAGCTTTAAATGAGATGCAAAATTTAAAAACCGTTGGACCAGATGATATTCTCATAGAGGTTTGGAGTACTCAGAAAAACAAGGTATTGAATGACTTACAAAATTATTTAACATGATATTAAAAATGAAAAAAAAGTCTGATTAATAGAGGGTATGCACTCTAGTTCCCTTATATAAGAACAAGAGAGACGTACAAAATTGTACAAACTATAGGGGAATTAAGCTAATGAGTTATACCATGAAACGTTAGGAAAGAGTAATAACAAACAGCTAAGGAAGGAGACATGATGATCGAAAATTAATTTGGGTTCATGTTGGGAATGTCGACAATAGAAGCTATACATCTTCTCATGTAACAATTGAAAAGTATCGGGAGCAAAAGCAAGATCTACACATGATATTCATATTTAGAAAAAGCTTTTGATAGAGTCAGAAAATTATATGAAGAATTCTAGGAAAGAGAGGTATTAGCGTATCATATATTGAATTAATTAAGGATATGTATAAGAATGTAACGACCAGAGTGAAGACTTCAAGTGGATTAACTGAAGAATTTTTAATAAAGATAGGGATACATGATCAACTCTAACTTCATATCTTTTTACACTAATTATGGACAAACTCCACCGTGGTGCATGTCGTTTGTAGATATTATTTTGGTAGATGAGATACGTGAAGGAATAAATAGAGATGACAAGTTATCCGGAGCTGAGAGTTTTAACTATTTAAAATTATTTTTGCAAAACGATGGAGGAATTGAGAGAGATGTTCTACCTAAAATACAAGCAGAATGATTGAAATAGAGATGAGTGTCGGGTGTTTTATGTGATTGTAGTACCTCTAAAACTTAAAGGGAAGTTCTACAAAACAACAGTTGGACCTGCTTTGTTATATGACACTGAATGTTAGGTTATGACTTGAGTACATGAGCAGAAGATAAAAATTGCAGAGATGAGGATGTTAAGGTGGATGTGTGGACATACGATGATGGACAGAATAAGAAATAATATCATTAGAGAGAAAGTCGGAGTTGTATCTATTGAGGGAAAACACTTGCAGACACGTTTAAGATGGTAAGGATATGTACTTTGACGACCCATAAATGTTCTAGTTCGGCGATATAAAACTATGATAAATATGTACAACAAACGAGGAAGCGGAGACCAAAAAAGACTTGGTTAGCAGCAATAAAACAAGATAAAATTTATTTAAGTATAGATGATGATATAGTAGGGGATAGGGCCCAATGACGTAAAAGAATCTATATAGCCGACCCCACCTAGTGGGATGAGATTTGGTGATTGTTGTTGTTGTTTTGTATTTCCTTAAATTAGCCATTACATCCTCTATTTTTGTACAAATCTTATATTATAATTATTGGTTTGGCCTCCGATATGTCAGTAATTCAATATGTCAATCTCAAGCATCATTTAGTACATCAAGTAAATGTGGATTTCTTCTTTTGAATTTGAGGATCCACATATCCATAATCTGGAATTGCAAATGAAGATACGAGTAATGATAATGTTTTGTATATACACAATCAATAATCACAATGATACACTTCTCTGACTAAGAGACAAAATAAAAGAATGAATGGTCTATAACACTTTTTTTAATGCCATTCTGAAGGAGAGATGAGTTAAACATTTCAAACCATAGAGTTGGAGATTCTTTTGGTTTGCACAATGATTTCTTTAGTTTATAGGCAAGGTTAGTTTCCCCATGAGCATCAAATCCAGGGGTTGCTTCATATAAACTGTCATAATGATTACTATAAATGTCAATGAAATGACTAATGGAAAGTTGCTAAGGATATAAACATACAAATTGAACTTATTTTGGCTATTGGAGAAAGTGATCTAGATAATCAACTACATAAATCTATGTACTCTTTTGCCACCAAATGAGCTTTGAGGCAAACTATAGAACCATTTAGGTACACTTACCTATGAAGATCTATTAGTGTCCTAGAGGGATATGTGGTTTAAAGATTGATGATACCCTTACTTTAAAGGAATAATTAGAATGAGTGTCAGATGTATTTCTTAGCATTATCATTATGTAAAGCTTTGACAGATGTTCCAAATTGCTTGTGAACTCCAAAACAACTAATGAACTCACACGCACATTTGATAAAATCCGTAAGACATTCTATTTCAATATAAAATCTAGTAGATAAATTGAATGTGAGTGAAAGGGTAACATCACCAATGTTTTTAACAGAAATTGAAAATTGTAGTTATTAAAAAATTATGCAATATATGAGATTTTAAGCCTTTTTTATAGATTGATAACGATACTTTCTAGAAAAACTATTTTTAATGGAAACTAACTACGCTATAATGTCGTATAATTTATGAAATCATGATCATATCATTTATGGAATACTTCAAGTCTAATTTTTTAGGGTATACATGTTTTTCCACACTTCTCAGACTGGAATACTTCAAGTCTAATGAACTGACACGCACATTTACTTGATAAAATCCATAAGACATTCTATTTCAATATAAAATCTAGTGGACAAATTGAACACAAGTGAAAGGGTAACATCACCAATGTTCTTTAACAGAAATTGAAAATTGTAGTAATTCAAAACTTATCCAATATATGAAATTTTAACCCTTTTTTATAGATTGATAAGGATACTTTCTAGAAAAACTAATTTTTTATGGAAACTAACTACGCTATCATGTCGCGTAATTTATGAAATCATGATCATATCATTTATGGAATACTTCAAGTCTAATTTTTTAGGGTATACATGCCTTTCCACACTTCTCAGGCTGGTGAATGGGGGTGCTCATCATTCCCAACTAAGATACAATACTTTGAAATGCTAAACTACTTAATCCTTTAGTAACTATATCTACAAGTTGTCCATGTGTAGATACACGAGTTATAAATCAATTCACTCACTAGTTTCTTCATGATGAAGTGTTTGTCTTCTTGGGCCATCCTACTTGATCATCAAGTCTTCTTCTTTATCTTCTTATTATCATACATACCTTGAGCTGTTTGGAATTTTGCCTCTGTACTAGACTGTACTACCACATGCTCTTGCTCCTACATGTCATCAAATTGCCATAAAAAATGTGTAATATCTGGTGGCTGACATTTGTTAACCATTGACCCAACATAATCAACATTTGTATATGCCTCTAGTGCCAAATCTCTATTTCTTTTATTTTAAATAGAATACCTTTTTCCTAGTGTTCCGAGATGTTGTAATACTTGGTTAGTTGCTTGCATTTCTCTAAGGGGATTTGTACATATTTCTATAGGGAGAAAAAAATTACTTGCTTAGGATAAGCCACCTTAATCTCAAGAAAGGATTTCAACTTTGCTAATACTTAATTTCAAATTCTTGTGCCAAACACTAACCTAGAAGTTGTCTCTTCTTATTATCAGTTCTTGTGACTATTATGAGTATGGTGACTCCCTCTGAAAGAGTGTTGTAACTCATGAAGAAGAAATATATGATCCTCTGAACTTTGGTTATTCCCCATAACAATCATAAGGCAC
Organism: Zingiber zerumbet; assembly: GCA_037833815.1. NCBI lineage: Eukaryota > Viridiplantae > Streptophyta > Magnoliopsida > Zingiberales > Zingiberaceae > Zingiber > Zingiber zerumbet. The sequence goes on along the minus strand of JBBMJZ010000067.1, from coordinate 19,530,389 downwards.
ACAATTTGCTAAACTATGCTTGCGGTGATTGTTTAATTCTCTATTAAGGCTTTCGTCAATTTATATTAAGTATGAGCATCCAAATTATTTTTATATCTTGGTGCAATCCAATCTCCGTAGAAATTTCTTCCTCTAGTTTTCCATGCAAAAATGCATTCTTGATATCAAATGCATTCTCAAGATTAGGGTTGGATTTTTTTGACTTGCATTGTTCAAGATAGTCATGTGCCTTACATTCTCAAGAGTTAGGTTTATTGCACAGGTTTAGACATGGGTTTCAGTTGTAGCTTCAAACACAATTTGACATGGACTTGGATTTGAACTTATTCATTTGAAGTAATGATATATTCAAAAATCCTTGTCCTTTTTTTTAATATGAAATTTGATTCACCCTTGAAGATAAAGTGTGAAGGAAGACCCTTGTTCATTGAAAGCATGGTTTGAAATTTTGTATCGTGCCGGGCAAATGGTTGAAACGTATCATTATGGTAAATTATTGAAACTCGATAACATTCAACGCAGATAATGTCTCCTTCCTCTACTTTATCTTCTTCCTCCTTCAACCTCTAATTTGTCGCCAATACTATGCATCGAAACATTGGTACGATATCAAAACACTATTATTCCCTTAAAGACCAAAACTCCGGTGCCTGAAGATTTTGAACCTTGCTGGTACGTGACCAATAAGAGATCTCAACCTCTCAACCACTTTTGATTGTGCTGTAGCTATTATTTCTACAACTTTTGACATTTTTACAAGTTAAAACTTATTGAAATATTGTGACCTATAGAGAAAAATTGGCAATGAAAGTCCAACAATAGGGAAAAATATATGAAGGCTAGTAAAATGAAGGCTGAAAAATAAAGATAGATTGCCAATGATGAAGACCACAAAACGAATGTAGCTATGAAGGCTAGTAAAAGGAAACATAGAAAATTGTTAATCAAGGCCAAACAACAAAGATATATTGCCAATAATGAAGACTAGAGAAAGGAATCCATAAATGAAAACTGGTAAAAGGCATACAAGAAGTATTCTAGTTTGTCTTTAAAAATAGAGAAAACTGGACAAAAAGAAGGAAACTGAAAGCGATGTAGAATTAAGATTCAAGAATGGATGTGAATAGAGAATTAATGATGGTGATGAAACAAAATGTTGAAAGGTAGAGAGATAGTAGATGTTCGAAGGATGCGCTGGAGAAATGTTGTAATGATGAGAAGAGATGGAAATCACAATAGAAAACAAAAATGTAAACAACCAAACCAGGTTTGTGAGTGTGAATGATTTGTGGATGAGGGCGGTGTTGATGGTTGAGGATGTAAAATAAAAACGAGGGTAAACTTGAGAAGGAGATTATAGGTGAAGCAATAATATGTTTGAAGCATGGTTTAAAGTGTCGTGTTGAGACGGTCGAAACGGGCGAAACATCTCATTCTGCTTGGCGACCTACACCGGCACGACCCCGACACCAAACCCGCAACAAATGCGATGTGTTGCGCGACCTCGTGGTCGTAGCGGAGGGGTCGCTTGACCCCGCAACAGCAGCAGATGTGTTGCATAATGGTTCCGCTACCGCCGCAGAGGCCTCGCGCAACGCCTGTGGCTGCTGCAGAGGGGTCGCGTGACCATTGCGGCTGCGCCGGATGAGTCACGTGATCCCTGCGGCTATGGCTGAGGGGCCACGCAACCCCGTGGCAGTGCCGAAGTAACGCGAGCTAGCGAGTGTTGTCGGATTTCATATTTTTTTTAATTAAACTTAAGTTAATCAACTCCTAGCTATGATGGAGATAATCTAAAGAAGCTTTATTAAACCCTAATAAAATTATCTAATTAATTTTATATTTTATTTATTTTAATTTAAAAATTATAATAAATTGTTTATTTATTTATCTATTTTCATATCTTTTCCTTTTTTTAAAGATTTTTTTTTATATTTATTTTTTAAATATTTATGTTAGATATTTTATTTTTAAATTAATATATTTTATATTTTAAAAAATACCGAAACTATATCGGCACGTCACGATACAATACTGAAATCATATCGTTCCGGTCCCTGAAACATCGACATGGGTCGAAATTTTAAACCTTTTGAAGAACAAGTGGTTAAATTTTCTCATCCTAAACCTGAAAAATAATGTCAACTTGTATAAGAAAAATTATCTATTTTACCAGCAGAAGAAGAAGCTATAGAAATTGCAACCAAGGAATTAAACCTAATGGAAGAAATCCAAGCATTCGTGTCAGAAATTTCAAAAATAATTTTGTTACTAAGTAGGCTTTCAATAGGCTAGCTTTAGGGATGTAATCGAGCCGAGCCGAGCCAAACTCTTGAATGTTTGAGCTTGACTTGTTTATAATCAAATGTTTGAGCTTGACTCGTTTATAATCGAGCCGAGCTCGAGCTTTATTTAACGACTATATTCATGGCTCACGAGCTTATTCGAGCTTTTATCGAGCTTAAACGAGTTTAATAAATATAGATTATAAATTTAAATATTCATTGAAAACTAAATTATATATTTATATAAAATTATAATATTATTATTAAAATTTATAATTTTATTCTAATAAATAAATTTAATATATTTTATCAATATTTTTCATAAGTAGAGTGTAAA
>JBBMJZ010000067.1:19516349-19527667 GCA_037833815.1 Zingiber zerumbet | reverse complement strand
AGTATATGAAAAATTGGATACAAAAGGAGAAAGAGACATTTATAGAATACCTAAAGTGAGAGAGAGGAAAGTAAGAGATCTATCAAAATAAGATATATTAAAGATGAATGCAATAAGTACTACTAAATAACAGAGAAATAAAAGAACGGTAGTGGAGGTATTTTCACCAACTTTTTAATGAAAGTTTAAGCGACCAACTTAACTTTGGTAATTTAAGTAGGTTAAATGAGTATAGAAATTTAAATTTTTATCGTAGAATTCAAACTTCAGAAGTAAACAAGCTTTAAATGGGATGCAAAATGGAAAAACCGTTGGACCAGATAATATTCTCATGGAGGTTTGAAGTGCTCAGAAAAACAAGGTATTGAATGACTTGCAAAATTATTTAACATGATATTAAAAATGAAAAAAAAGTAGAGGGTATGTACTCTAGTTCCCTTATATAAGAACAAGAGAGACGTACAAAATTGTACAAACTATAGAGGAATTAAACTAATGAGTTATTCCATGAAACTTTAGGAAAGAGTAATAGCAAACAGCTTAAGGAAGGAGACAAGGTGATCGAAAATTAATTTGGGTTAATGTTGGGAAGATCGACAATCGAAAATTAATTTGGATTGCTTCTGGTTATTTATTCTACCTTTACCTCAGGGCTTCATCGATCACATCTACCATATTTGCAGGTCTTTCATGTGGACGTCCAAGCATCCTCCTGTATGGACAAATACGTGTAGATTGAAGGACGAAGGTGGACTGTGGTTCGGGACTTACGAGCTTGGAATTTAGGTATTGTGGCGCATACAAGAGGAGGACACACTTTGGATCAAATGAGTACACCATACCTACTTGACTCACATCGACATTTGGGCGTGGCAAGCAGCTCGTTTGGATTCTCCGTCGATCAAGTGATTGTTGCAGATACAGGATCTCATATGAGTAGCTACCGGATCACTAGAGGTTGCGTGACAGCGATTGGCAGATTGGTTTCCGTAGGATGATTGGGTGACTAAGGCTTACGATTTCTGTAGGCATCCTAGTCCTAAGAAGTCGTGGGCTTGAACCGTGTGGAAGACTTACTTATAGCCTAGTCATGCAGTCACTTTCTGGATGGTGGTGCAGAATCGACTTCCCATTAGAGATTGACAAGACTATTTGGAGGACAGACAAGGCACTTCTTGTGGTAAGTCGTGGATACATAGGAGCACCTATTCTTCAGGTGCCTCTTATTGCGGAGCTGTGGTGGAGGATCAGAGATTGACTTTATATGTGCTAGGAGATGTCCACCTACTGGCGGACGATGAGAGTGTGCGGGTGGCATTATCGTGGGAGTAGGACTTTGACAAAAGCACGTTATCTTGTCCTGTCATCTATGATCCATTATGTATGGAGGGCCTGAAATAGTAGTTTCTTTGGCAAGGGACAGTTAAATGTTGAGAGGATATATACAAATGTACAACTCCATGTATACAAGACTTTAGGTGTCTACTCTTATCAGATCAAACATGAGTAACTTCTAAAGCATCATTTTGTACATTTTGATACATGCTATACAATTTACTTATCAAAAAATAAGAATTAGGGTTGCACTGAAGCTTGTGGATGATAGAGAATGGGGAGAGTAACTTGTATCTAGGTTGAACCACTAGGTTTTGACTTTGATACCAATCAACACAACACCAATATGGAACCCTCAAAGAAAAGGTAGAAGCTCATCCATAAGAAAATTCTTTCACTAAAAAAAAAAAATCAAAGAGAAAGTTACTAATTAAAATCTGTCTAAATTTTCACCCTTGATAATAAGATTCATTTTTCGTAAAAATAACGAGTCAAACAATGTTTAAACATTCTCAAACTATTTTTCTTAAAACAATAACAAACTATTGATAATATGACTTCATCAGTTTTAATTTTTAATAATTTGAAATAGGATTTGAAAATTCTAGCTGCGGTTGTCTGACTCTATATCGTTGTTATAAAACATAGCTGACCTGATGATGGCGATGATCAACTACTATTATTTTTCTATTGGCTCTGGAAAAAAAAAAGTGATTAATTTGAGGGAATATCATATACCATAATGAACCAATGGAAGGAAAAACTAAAACCTTGTGTATACAAACTTAACACTTTGTTGGACCTTTATATGCTTTTTTATATAGATCCATATTCCTTTTTATGGAAAGGATGGAAGTGTAACTTTTGAATGCATTAGTGTTAATGTTTTGATTTACATGAATGTTACTTTCTTCAGCAGGATTTATTGGTTATAATTGCATATTTTTCATTTATATAAGAAATATCTTGGGAGGATGGAAGTGAAATTTTTAATGCAGTAACTTGTTAAATGTTTATTAACTATATTGTTCTAGACGTTCTTAATGGTTATATTTGCAAAACTATTCATTTACTTGCGCAATGCGTCCTTATAGGTAAAACTGGCAATTCAGCATATGCGCAAGGTTATCAAGAAGAAAGCAAACTTTGATATCTTGGATCTAGATACAATTCCTGTAAGTTTCTCAGGGTTGAGAAAATTGTTTTATGAAATAAATGAAGAAATTATGTTATCTAGAAACTGACATCTTGAGTGGCTATTTTCAGCTTCCTTTATGATCTAAATCTCAAATTGTATGGCATATCATAATTTGCTCAGTTATCTACCAGCCAAGACTAAACTTATTTTCTTTTTTGATTTTTTAATGATTACCCATAATGGGGTTCCGAATAACTCATGCTGGGTTGAAAGTAAAATTTTTGGTCAAATCTTTGATTAACCATATTGGAAGTTCCAAATTAGCTATAGAAAATAGAGTGTCATGCATGTGATATGTGTCAATTCTAAATGAAGTGAGAGAATGAAACTAGAATTTTTGGTCCTTTCTTTTGGGCTTGGAATGATATCAATTGTAAAAAAAAAAGTTCAAAACTGATGTGTAAATGAAGTTTTACTTGGGTGGAAAAATTATCTTTGAATCCCTCGAATTCATCTCACATTCTCTTTGATAATATTAAATTGTAATCAATTAACTTAGTTAGTGGAAACATATTGCAATTAATATTATACCAAGCATGGTCTAAGTGTGACATTTAAACTGTAAAGTAACTACTCATTTACACATCATATCTTTTTATCTCTAGAGATGTATTTCCTATTCCTTTTCTTGAAATTAATTAAACTTTGTAGCTGCAAAAATTAATTTACTAGTTATTGATTTATATATAATAAATTAGTATCAGGCATGTGATCTGAATTTTATATTATTAATTTTAAAGATATGCGGTACTAATTCAATATTAATTACCTAAAAAATATGTTTTTTATTTTATAATTATAATTTATTAATACTCATAAAATCAGTCAATTGGAAATTAATCTTAGGATACTTTAAATTGACTGTAGCTTAATTTGAATTATTTTGAAATTTATTTTTATAATTATAATTTAGTAGTATGCTGTAGTTAGTTAATTTTAATTTAATCTATATGTTTGGCAATTACTGATATATTTACATTCCAGAATATTTACTCCTTAATATCAAGGATGATATATTTTTTTGTATTTTTTATTTAGTTTATAAAAAAGCTAAAATGCAAATGAACATACATAAAAAATGCGGAAACCTTGACCAAATGGAAGGAAATTGAAGGAGTAAATCTCATCCAAAGTCTTGATATGCTTGAAGGTTATCAAGTGCCATATGATGAATTAGTTTGCCTTTCAGACATTGAGGATAACATTCCATTCCTGATACAGTGTGGCCATGGAAACTTCCAAGGTAAATTAAAGGCAAGCCATCATATAAGAATGGGGGCATTTGGGTATTGAAGACAACTGCATTTCATATAATTAGGTTCTTAGCATTTTATTAATGTGCTAGCTACGAGACTGCAATTCAAAGATATGGAGTTATTGACATAATCAATCTTAAGAGGAGTTGGTGTAACTTATATATGATATAGATGAAGGATAGGAAACTTTATGCAGCTTTCATGCCATTATCAATGGGCTGGCTTCAGTTGATGAGGAAATATTAGATGGTGACTTGGTATAAACTTTGATCGCATTACTGTTTTTTTTTTTAAAATTTGGTTCATATATTTAAAGTGACACTCCTAATTAGTAGAAAAAACTGAAAAAGAGGGAAAGAGAAAATTTCACCGAGGTGAGGATCTTTGCTACACAAATTTTTATTCAAACCCATGCTTAATACTTCAAATTTAGTCACCTAGAAAGAGATAGAATGAGTTAAAGGCAGATGCTCAAGGAAATTTGCAGATAGTTGAGGCTGTAGATATTGTGCTTGCCATTTGAGAGGAAGGGAATACACCTTGTGTATTTGGATTTCATTTTTGTAATACATATTTACAATAAAAAAATGTTTTGTGTGCAATGCAAGTACAAACAAGATCTTGAGTCTGGAAAAACCATTGGTAAATGCCTATGTTATCAAATTGATCAAACTCAGTTTTCTTGGAGGTTTACAACAAATCTTTTGGCAAGGGGCCTATATCCTAAAAATGTGAAAGATTCTGATTTTAAGATAGAAAATGTACCAGTACAGGGAAGTTAATATAGTTCTAGGGTGGCTTGTGAGAGTCAAATCCATGTGAAAAGAATGTTAGGCAAAGGAGTCTATTAGAGAAGTACTTGAAACTTAGCAAAATACAAGTGTAAAGGGTGTCTCAATATATTAGATAGGAAACATGTAGATATTCAAGTTATTTGAGGGCAGAGGGATCTAAAGGATCTCACTCCATGCTGAAGGATTCGGGTTTGGTTATATCAGCTGCAAATAGCCTGATCAAGGTGGAATCTGGTGCATGGACTGCACCACTTCTGCTTGTGTAGTGTTCGACCAAGATGAGAGGACAGGACTTCTTTGGAGCATCAAGAGTTCCGGATGGAGTTGTGGACTTATTGAAATGGAAATTTGATGAGATGGGCCTTGTTATGCTGCACATAGCCTACTGACTTAATTGCAATTCGCTTTTCAATTGAGTAAATTTGTAGAAAATTTTAAATATACAATCATATTTTCTTAATTAATCAAACCCAGAATCACTTATAAAACCTTATTAATGCTCCATTTGGTTTAGGATCTATCTATAACAGTAGAGAAAAGGCCTGTAGAGAGTACCAAGTGAAGCCTTTGGGAGTAGAGTGTGAAGAAGAGTGCTCTTGTCTTGGGTGTGGATTGGTGATCTAAGCTTGTTGTATTAGATTTATTCTTGTAGTTCTTCTCATGGTGTCAACTTCAGAGGGAATCTTGGGAGGTTGAAAGAATTTTGAATATGGTGTTTGCATCTACTTGTACAGGTTGATTCCCTCTACTTATGATCTCATATCATGTTTTTGTGCTTGTCACATTGTGGTGTTCGAGGAACTTATTCTCATCTGCACACCAGATGTTTGATGTATGTATATCATGGGAGATTAAAGTTGCCACTTTGTGATTAACAATTGCTTGGTTCAGTGGTAAGTAAGCTTGATCCAAAAGGCTTTCCAATCAAATTTGTATAACATATTGTTAGGAGGTACTAATCCTGTCACTCCCACTGTGAACAGGGAATAGTCACATCCAATGTGGTATAGGGAGACCTCATAGTCAAGCCACAAAAAAGTTGTCATTCCAGATCTTCGTGGTGGTTGACAGACATTTTAGGTGCACTAATACCTACTTTGGGAGTATGCTTTAAGGTGGTCGATTAGGACATCTATTTAATTGGGATTTATTCTTAATGATTATTTCACAATAGTATTAATCTCAATTGGCATGGTCAAAGTTGGCTCATTCCCATCAATTGTTACCACTATATCTCCACTTACTGTCACCCATATCTACCAGAGCAGAAATACTCCTTGAATTGGGGAGTACAAGGGTCAAAGAGCTTGGAAGAAAACTTCTTTGCCAAAGGTTAGATGGATCATCCCGGCATTGGTGAAAAGCAATTGCGTGGTGCATGTGCTCCTACTTTCAGAACTTGCTATTTTAAGATCTATAGGTTAAGTTGTGTCAACAAGGGTGTTGTTGCCAGGAATTAGGTTCCTTGTAAACACGACTAGGTGGGAGGCACCATTTTAGTGCATCATGAGAAAGTTTGAAGAGTTTCAAGTCTTTTAAGCAATGAAGACGAGGTTGTAGATGGGATTAGAGAGTCAATGTTGAGTTGATACCAAAGGTGAGTAGGCATTCCAACTTGTTTAGTGATGGAAGGGCAAGCCAATAAGGTTGTTGAAAGATGACAAAACAGAGATGGGCTAGCAAGACAATTGATAGTTGGATTGAGTCGTAACCAGTTGTGCAAGAGGTTCAGAGCTTGAGGGGGAAGACTAGCAGGTGGTGGGCATTGGGACTAAGGAGGTTTTCCCTTGGATAGTTTAAGAAGGTTTGATAATGACAGGTTATAGTTAAGGTGGCTTGCTAGATTATCAAGGGAAAGTTTCTAAAAAATGAGGTGTGTGATCTGGATTCTATATATCAAATTTAACAACATATAAAGAAAATCCTCATCATTTTGGACTATATTAAAGCATTAACCTAATTAATAAAGTAACACAGGTTTAGCTAATTGAAAATTGCAACAGTACATCACACTTCATATACTTGTGGATATATGGTTGAATGAAATGCTTTCTAAAACAATGATGTTACCATACTCATGACATGCCATCACAAGGTGCTACGCTGCATGGTATCATATCATCATCGAGTTGAATTTGGTTCACAGCACAGATGCTAATTATCGTTTTTATATATACAACTTATAGATCTCCAAGTGTTCCTGGTAATACATGACTTTGTGTTATCATTGTGTGCATCTCTGAAAATTTTCTCTCATCTTATAGGTGGCAAGACGGTGTTTTGTCCCAGTCTTGCTTGGACATGCCATTGATGATGACTTTATACATCCACACCATTCAGATCACATTTTTGATGCCTACAATGTAATGGATTTCTCTTTTTATCTATTTTATTATGTTTTCTTTCTCTTTCATTATCTGTTATGGTGGAGAATTCACTGGCAAAATTCCTCAATCCAAGTTTTTCTTCTTGATATCATTGAATCAACTTGTTTGATTTTCGAACATCGCCAAGATATTTTTTAATTTATTTTTTTAATAGTGAACATTTTTGCATGAACCATGAAAAATCAAACTCTGGATAAGTTTAGATCAGGGACTAGAATGACAAGAAAAAGAATAGTTATTCTTAGGAAATGGAATAGACTAAGAATGGAATAGGAATTAACATTCCTTCATTTGGTTCATAAAATAGCAATTATGAGAATCATTGTTCCACGCTCCTTTTACCACCAAATGCAAGATTAATTTTCCACAAAATTCATCTGGAACAGCTATTCATGTGAACCAAACATGAGCTTTTTCTTCTAAGTTACTGCAACACTGAATTATATTTACTTTGCCTTTTCGTTTATAGGGTTAGAACGAATCAGTTTTCTATATTGAGATATCTTGATCTTCTAAGTGACTTCAACACCGAATTATACTAACTGTTCTTTTTCTGTTTATAGGGTTAGAATGAATGAGTTTTTTATATTGAGATATCTCTATTTCAAGTGTAGATCATGTCCCAGCATAATTTCTTGGATGATAGGTTTATCTCCAAAATTATTTTCCATGCTCTAGGATAGTTGGGTGCACAATTTTTTTCATCTTGTGTGAGTTCTATAGTGATATGTGGCCATCACACAGTTTTTGATTGCTTGTGTGATGAAGATACACAACTAGATGAAACTCAATTCTTGAGAGCTGTATCTTACTATTCTATTATTATTTTGGGAATGATCAAACTGGTTAAAATATTACATGGATTCATCTAATTTGAAAATTTCAGGGAGACAAAAATATCATCAAATTTGATGGAGATCACAATTCACCACGTCCTCAATTTTACTTTGATTCTATAACTATTTTCTTCCACAATGTTCTAGCCCCTCCAAGTTCCATCTCTGATGAGCTTTACTTTCACAGAATGCATGATTTTATTGGTCCAGTAAGTATAGTCTCATTATTTGCGGATCGATAAATTGCTTGTATTTGTTTGTTATATTAATGAACCCATCTATAGGTTAATTTGGATAGAATTCATGGACATCAGAATCAAAATGCAGCTGAACCAGCTCAAGGTAAGCTTCATCACTCTGATGAACCATTTGAATTTGAATTTCTTCCCGAAACATATAGATGGCTTTATTGGGTTCTTTGATTGATGTTTTAATGTACGTTCAATAATTTTGTTTTTGATGAACTAGAACTTGCACCTAGCAGTACAGAAGATGCTATTGCTCAATTGCGTTCCAGAAGACCTATGAGTCGGACAGAGGTCAGTTAGTATTGAAGATGTTACTTTGAAGTTCTTTATGAAGCTTTGTGCCATATTCTTTCATTGAGTGCATACTTCTAATTTATTCTGTCTGTAACACTGAATTTCTTGAGCTGCAATTTTACTTTATCAAATAAAATATATAAACATGCAGAGAAATATAGAAGTTTAAAGAGATAAATATTCAATATCTTGCTATACTAGTGGTTTGTTTTTCAATAGCCTATGTGGACACACATCCAGTGTTACGTATGACTTGTAATTTGACTTCTCTTTTCCGTGCAATTAAGCTGACTAATTTCTCCTCAAGTATTGCTCTCTTCCCAAGATGTAGATCTTTTAGATTTTCAATTTGTTTGGAGTTGCTGTAAATAAAATTCCTTGACCTGTGTTGTTTTCTTAAGTAAATACATGTTAAATGCAGGGAAAGAATTTGGAAGCACATGGTACTTTTCTGATGGATTTTAATGAGTGTTTTCTTATACAGTGTTTTCTTATACTAATCTTTGAGATACATGATTTACTTTCATCATGAGACCTAGGATCCTGAATATGCAACACATTCTAAATATTTCCAATTCTAAATTCCATGCAGACTATTTAAAGCGTTTTGCTTTCTCTAGTAAATGCATGCAGATAAAGTAGAATCTAGAAGCAAACCGTGTTTAAGATGCTTGGTGATAATGGATAGCTTTTGTTGATGGTCTATGCAAAGACAACTGAAAAACCATCTGTGTTGGAATGAACTGTAAATTTAGTTTCTTTTTCTATGTATATGAGATACTAATTACCGTTCCATTGATTTTATTTTGAAAGTAGAGATCTTTAGTGCTATAACTTTGTTAGGTTCTCTTGTGCTTTATAATGTATTTTACATTTCTTGGTTGTAGCTGTAACTAACAACGTGTAATGATAATCTTGCAGGTACCCCGTGATATTCCCTCTCAACAGAATGACAATGAAGACCAGGTATCATCTAATTTCTTGTTACTACAACCATTCTATTCTGTGCACTGAACTGATCTATCATGGACTGTGTTACATTATACAATGTTAATTTAGTAACTCTCTCTAGATTAAGACTAGCTATTACTTAAAGATTTTTTTTATGTTTTGATGATATTAAATTTCATTCTTTGCATGTGTCGCAACCGATTATCTCATGAGTTATGTGCCTGAAGAGGTGGTGCAAATAGTAGCATTATTATTGGTTGAATGTTCAAAACTATTTTAGGGTTCTCTTTCTTCTTCGTCTTTTTTTTTCCCCTTTTTTTGTCTTATAAATCTGGTCTCCTTATATATTTTAAATTTAACTCGATTTGTTAGAAATTAAAATTAGAAATGATAAAATATTCTTATTTTCAAATCTAAATGACAGATTATATTTTATGGATCCGTTTAAAAAGTTTGACTTTTGTTCTTTTTATTGCGTCAATTAGTTGTTTATTTTGAAATCAATGGTGAATTACAACTGTGTTGGCATAGAAAGACTTTTAACTTTTAAGATATGTTTCTTTTTTGCATAAGATATTATGCATTTGCGAATCAGTCATGGTCACTCTCAAGCCCGAATAAAGGAGGAGGGTTGCCAGTTAACGTTAAAACTATGACAAATATTCAATGAATAAATTCATTAAACTATTGTGCTAATGTTAGGTTGTTCCCTAGAAGAAATACGTTATAGGGTCCGCTATATCTCCAGACTCGGGTGTAGTGCTAAATATTCAACACTTCGCATTGCAGGGTCTGAATGTAACGTATTGTCAAGGACCGCTACATCTCCATGAGAACTTGGGTGTATTGTTAAATGGACAAGAGTTCTCACACCATTTGGATAAGAACAAATATAATAAGAAAACAAATAGTCTAAGATTTGGAATATGGAACATAGGAATCCTCACTGATAAATCAATGGAGGTAGTAGATACGATGATTAGGAGAAGAATTAATATTTTGTGTGTACAAGAGACAAAATGGATAGGCGAGCAGACAAAGATGATAGAGAATTCATGTTTTAAGTTATGGTACACGGGAAAGAGTAAAACAAGAAATGAAGTGAGTATTATTGTAGATAGTTCGTTAAAGGATAAAGTTGTAGGAGTAGTTACAAAAGGGGATAGAATTTTAGCCCTTAAAATAATAGTGGCAAAAGAAACTATGAACATAATTAGCATATATGCACCGCAAGTAGGATTAGATGAAACTATCAAATCAGGGTTTTGGGACGACTTAGATGAAATATTACAAAACATTCCGTCAAATGAAATGATTTAAATAGGAGGTGATCTAAATGAGCATGTCAAAGTGAAAAATGAGGAATATGATAGGGTACATGGGGTTATGGGTTTGGAACGAGAAATGAAGAACGGAAAACTATATTATATTTTGCGATAACATACGACCTTATATTCACACATAATCACGTTCAAAAGAATAATAAATCACAAATTGATTTTCTTATGGTGAGGAAGAAGAATAGAAAGATTTATAAAGATTGCAAGATCATTCCTTGAGAAAGCTTAACTACCCAATATAAGTTAGTAGTGTTGGATATACGCCTCAAGCATAGTATCAATAGAAAGAAAATATATATGACTCTTTGAATTAAGTGGTGGAAGTTAAAAGATGGGAAACAAAATATATTTAAGGAGAAGGTGGAAATACAAACATTAGGTGAAATATACGGTGACTCTAATACGACATGGGATAAGATGATATCAAAGTTAAAAATAGTAGCTAAGAGTGTACTCGGTAAGTCAAAGGTACATGCATCACTAAAGAATCTAGGTGGTGGAATGAGAAAGTATAAGAGAAAGTGAAGGAAAAACGAACAACTTAAAAGAAATTATATATTTGTAAAAATGAGGAAAACTTTAAAAAAAATACAATAGCCAATAAAGAGGCTAAGAAAGTAGTGAATGAAGCAAAGAATGAAATTTTTTAATGATTATATCAAAAGTTGGATACAAAAGA
>JBBMJZ010000067.1:19471043-19506145 GCA_037833815.1 Zingiber zerumbet | reverse complement strand
AAGAATTTTGATTTTCTGGATCTCTGTCTAGGCGTTCTCAAACATCACATACCTAACCAAAGTCCATAGATAAAGGCAAAGCTCCTGCAATTTTTACTAAAAAGAAAGAAAAAGGCAAACCTCCTGCTTTTACGGGAAGGGGTCAATTGAGAATTAGAGAAAAACCACTCGATGCAATTGATGAGCAAGAACATGATGACAGTAATGAAACATCATCACCTTCTGAGTTCTGACGCTGTAGTCCAACGAGAAGTTCAAAATGAGGATAGTGATGTTGATAGCAGTGCAAGTACTCATGGAAGTGATGACAGTGGTGATGCATCTAGTGTTAAAAATTATGTTTCCCCTACTCTAGCATTGGAGCCATGGACATGTGAGATAGATTACACACATGTAACTCAAGATTATGATCATGGAGCTAGAATTAGTGCAATTCAATATCAGCGTTGACATAAAGATGACAAACAAAAGAAAGCTCTTAATTATCAAGATATGCAGGAGAGTTTAGCTGAGATTGATTCTGATAGAAATTCATCATACTCAACCTTCTTATTATAATTTTGATGCATCATATGGTGATCCATCATACCAGAGCTCTGGGACATATGCTTATCCTTATCCTTATCTTATGCATGTTCCTGTATCCATTTCGATTTCAATGGTGTCAGTTCAAATCCAACATCCCACTGAATCGAGACACGCTAATGGACATGTGGAGAAATCAATATCAATATTGCATATCATGGGATGATTATTTAATCTAGGCCTTGGAAAACTATAGAGTTGACCTAAGTAAAATGTTACAAGAACCAATGCTTCCATCTGATTCACGCCGCTCCTTTTGGTATTAGTAAGGTAACATATTATGATATATCAATTTAATTCAAGTTATTGATAGATCATTTTTTTTAAAGAAAATTATATTTAATTATTTTTTTCTAACAATATTAAGTTCTTCGATGATTGAGAATTTATATAAAATCAACATACAACTTATTTTTAAATTATGCATAATAAATATATTTATCTAATAATTACTATATATAAATAAAAAAATACCAAAACAGTATCGGCACGACACGATACGATACCGAAATTGTATCGTTCCAATTCTAAATTGAAACCTCGGCACTGCTCTAGATTTTAATGCTTAAATATGCAAGAGTTTTCACACAATAGATCGGATAAAAATAAATATTATGGAAAAACTAATTGTTTAAGATTTGGAACATGAAATGAACATTCACTACTAAAGCAATAGAAGTAGTAGATATGATGATTAAGAAAATAATTGTTATTTTGCATGTACAAAAGACAGAACGAGTAGGAGAGAAGAGAAATATGATAAAGAATTCGGATTTTATGTTATGATATACAGAAAAAAGTAAAACAAGAAATAGAGTAGGTATTGTTGGCGATAGTTCATTAAAAAATAAAGTAAGAGTAGTTAGAAAGGAAATAGAATTATAACTCTTAATATAGTGGTGGCAAAAGAAACTATTAATGTAATTAGCATATATGCACCTCGTTAGATGAACATACCAAATCTAGACTAGACAACCTATATGAACTATTACAAAATATTCTATCAACCAAAATGATTTTAATAAGAAACTAAATGAACATGTAAGAGTGAACAATAAGGAATAAAATAGGGTGTAAGGGCTATGGATTTAGAATAAGAAATGAAGAAGGGAAAACTATTAGATTTTGCGATAGCATATGACATTATACTAACTCATACATTTTTTTAATAAAAGAGAAAAATATTTGATTATGTTTATAAGTGAGAAAAATAAATCGTAAATTGACTTTCTTATAGTTAGAAAAAATGATAGAAAGATTTGTAAAGATTGCAAAGTCATCTCTCAAGAAAACTTAACTATCTAATATAGGTTAATTTATTAGATACAAGGCATAGTATGAAGGAAACTATGAACGCCTCCTAGAATTAAGTGATTGAACTTTAAGGATGGGAAGTGAAGGAGAGTCTTGGTGTAACGTTAAAGTTGTTGCCATGTGACCAAAAGGTCACGGGTTCGAATCCTGGAAACAGCCTCTTGTAAAAAATAGGGTAAGACTGCGTACAATGATCCTTCCCCGAGACCATGGCGGGAGCTTCGTGCACCGAGCTGCTCCTTTTTTTTAACTTTAAGGATGGGAAGTAAAACATATTTAAGAAGAGAAGTAAAACATATTTAAGGAGAGAGTGTAAATTTAGGAAAAATATACGACAACTAGAATATGACATCAGATAAGATAATATCAAACTTGAAAATAATAGCCAAGAATGGCATGCGCCACCAAGTACAGAATCTTGATGATGGAGTGAGAAAGTAGACAGTAAGTGAAAAATGAATGCCTATAAGGTATTATTTATACCGGTAAGAACGAAAAAAATATTAAAAAAATTATACAATAGCCAAGAAAGAGGCAATGAAAGCCGTGAATGATGCTAAGAATAAAACTTTTGAACCCTTATATTCAAAATTATATATAAAAGGGGGAAAAGAGACGTTTACAATAGCTAAAGCGAGAGAAATGAATATAGGATATTTTATCCAAATAAGATGTATTAAAGATGAATTTACTAGTAAATAATGAGAAAATAAAAGAGCAATAGAAGAAGAAGTATTTTTATTAACTTTTTAACAAAGGTTTAAGTGATCAACTTAACTTAGGTAATTTAAGAGGTCAAATAAGTATAAAAATTTAAATTTTTCTCATAGAATTCCAACTTCAAAAGTAGAACAAGTTTTAAATGGGATATAAAATGGAAAAGAAGTTGGACTAAATGATATTTTGATAAAGGTATAGAAGTGCATAGGGAAATAATGAAATGAATAGCTTACAAAGTTATTCAACTTGATATTGAAAATTAAAAAAAAATGTCTAATTAGTGAAGGGTGGAAGATAAGTACTACAGTTCCCTTATATAAGAATAAAGGAGACATATAAAACTGTGCAAACTATAGGGGTATTAAACTAATAATTTATGCCATGAAACTTTAGAAAGAGTAATAGAAAAAAAAACTAAAGAATGAGACTACGATGACCGAAAATCAATTTGAATTTATATATAGAAGATCAATAATTGAAGTTATACATCTAATTGAAAAGTATCGGAATTGAAACAAGACTTTCATATGATATTCGATTTAGAAAAAGCTTATGATAAAATTATTCTGGAAAAGATAGGTGTTAGCATAGCGTTTATTGAACTAATTAATTCTTCAAAAGATGAAATCCGTCGCCCTAGCAGCCCCCCACCAATAGGAGAGAGTAAATCAGGTACCGAGCAACCCCATGTGAGAGGGTATTTCAACGGCTTTGCTGAAAAAACCAATAAAGGATGTGTATAAGGATGTAATGACAAGAGTGAAGTCTTCAAGCAGATTAACCGAAGCATGTCCCATAAAGATAGAGTTAGATCCACTTTGAGTCTCCAATGTGGTGCATGTTGTTTGTAAATGATATTGTTTTAGTAGATGAGGCATGTGAAAAGGAAATGGTAAACTTAAACCTTAGCAGGAAATGTTAGAAGTGAACAGTTTTAGACTTAGTAGAGTAAAGACAAAATATATGGAATTTAAATTTAATAATATTACACATAATGAGACAATTGTTAAGATAAGAGATAACGAGTTATCTATAATTGAGAATTCTAAGTGTTTATGATCATTTTGCAAAAAGATGAAGGGATTGAAAGATTAATAGAAATGTCTTACATAGAATACAAATAAGAAGGTTGAAATAGAGGAGAGCGTCGGGCATTCTTTATGATCGTAAAGTACATCTAAGACTTATTTACAAAACAACGGCTACACTTGTTATGTTATATGGAGTTAATGTTGGGTTATTAACTCAAGTACATGAGCAAAAAATGGGAGTTGCAAAGATGAGGATGTTAAAATGAATGTGCAGACATGAGACTTTTTTAAGATGGTACGGACATGTACTTAGACGACCAATAAATGCTCCAGTTAGGCAATATAAAATTATGACAAATGTGCATATCAAACGAGGAAGAAGGAAAAAAACTTAATTAACAATAATAAAATAAGATAAAATTTATTTAAATATAAATAATGATATAATGAGAGATAAAGTCCAATGACAAAAAAGGATTCATATAGTCGACTACACCTAGTGAGATTGGTTGTTGTTGTTGTTGTATGAATAAGTTTAGTAATTATTTAATTACTCTTTTTCATCACATTCCTTCTAATTCCTCCATAATCACGTAGAAGGTCTCTATTCCTCTTTGATCGCGTGAAGCGCCTGTGTCACACACCACCACACATCACCAAGATTGTTCGTACCTACCCACTACCTGTGTCCTATTCGGTATCCCTCTTTTCCTCTCTTATCCTCCTTTCCTTTCTCTTGCTCGATTTTTCTTATCTTCCTTTCGTTTTCTCTATTTCTTAGTGTTGTGGCATGCCTTTTCTTCTTCCTCACCTCCTTTCGCTCATTCAATCTTTTCTCCTCTATTTCACCAGCATTGTCACCATGCTGAAGGGTTTTGTGTGTCAATCACCAAGTGGAAAAATAAATTTTGTCGATGCCAACCAACATGACTCAGCACTTAAAACAATGGTGCCTTCACCATAGGTGTGATGTCAATGGTGGAATGGCTAGTCAATGGACCATTCAACACGAAGAAGGATACATATTTTAACTCAGAACTCCATTAAACTGTTGAATGAGAAAATTACCTAGTTAGTCTTCTCTACCTATATTGAACATTAGATCCGTAATATTATAGGGTACTTAACATTTAAAAATTAAGATAATCAAGAACAAACAATCATCATATCATGTTGCACATAAACAAAAACTTGAACAAAAATAGTTTAAGGTTTAAGGAAAGAAAATCTTATGCATTAATATGTTCTTGGTAACTGTTAATAAGTAACACAAGTGACATAACATCAATTCAGGAGGAAAAAAATACACAATACACAAGGGTAATATGAAAACAAATCATATTATGTATCCCACAAGGGCAATACACAAGTGCATATGTTTGGCCCATCTTGTCAAAATGTTTCCAGTTCCACATAATGTTGATAAGAACAACGTAATAGAAATTGGAAATTCTTGGTACATTTTTGCAATGAATTTCCTACACTCAGAAAAACAGGGACTTAAAGAATTTTTCATCTTTAAGAATGCAAAAGATCTTCAGAAACTCGAATTAAATTTATTGTGTTCTCACAAGATAAGAAACATGCTTTACATCATAAGTTAGAACTACTTACCCATGTCAATTCTTCCAAAGGTTCCACTCTTCTAGTTGTAAAATAAGCAAGCTACAAGAGCATTCAATAGGTACATAAGATTCCCATGCATAAAAGAAATCTGGAACTTTGCCTGAACACTGAATAAAAAATTTTGAATGAAAAGATTCAGCACATACATGGTAATAATGATGATCTGGTGTTTCTATTTCAACTGGAATTTCAATCAGATTGGCATCGCAGCATCTAGAAACAATACATCAAAATTGAAGTAATGTGTTACACTCAGTGGTGAAAAAAATAATTCATCAAGAACATGTACAATGAGAGTTAAAGAGACATACACTAATAATCAATTAAAGTACATTACAAGTTTAGAACTAAAAGAGAGAAATAAACTTCCAGCAACTTTGTAGTTTCATGACAAGGAATAGGCTCGAACCAAAACTTGCAAAACAATACTTGAACATACGATTATTGATCATCTTTAGTACTCGCACATAATGACAGGTCTGGTCCAAAAGTATGTTGTACACATGTTACTAGCAATATTATTGTAAAGGTATGCTATGGGCATCGTTGTTGAATCCAGATTACACGAACTCATGTAAGTATCTAACACAGGTGTCACAAGTGTGGATCAAAATGTCCAACATGGCTATTTCTAAAAACAATTAACATGATAAACAAAAATATGAAGAGTGTATTAAGTGTTTATGTGTGACTATTAGCATCTTACACATTTGCAAGGTAGAAGAAGATTCCAAGCATCAGAGTTGACCTGTTCAACACATGAGAAGAGTTAACATGAATCCAATGGTGTCAACCTATCTTTTGTGAGAATTTATAATTTATCTATTTCTCTTGACATAATCTCTACTCTTTAGTCAAATACACTCTCATCTCCCTGAAGAAAAATTATCCCTTTATAGTTTGCTTCTATAAGGTTTTAACATTGAATTTACATGATTTCTTATTCTTATTTATCCTATAAAATTCTCTAAAATTTAAAGAGAAATTCTACAAAAGGACAATTAGACTTAAGGGTTTAGACTTACTATATTATATTGAGTTGAATGTTGGGTTATGAAGGAGTAGAAGATGAGAGTTGTAGAAAAAAGGATATTAAGATAAATATGCGAAAACACTAGAACATTAGAGAGTGAATAGAATTGCACCTATTGAGAGACAATCGGAGAGGCATGTTTAAGATAGTATGGGCATGTACTTAGACGACCAATAATATAAGATCGAGAAAAATACGCACATTAATGTAAAACAAGGGAGATCAATGAAGACTTGATTAATAATGATAAAGCAAGATAAAATGAATTTCAATCAAGGTTTAAAATTTCGACCCGTGCCGAGGTTTCGGTCTCAGACCGGAACGATACGGTTTCGATATCGTATCGTGTCGTGCCAATACAGTTTCGGTATTTTTTATTTATCTATAGTATTTATAAGATAAATATTTTTATAGTGTATATAAAAATAAGTTGTATAATGATTTATTATAAGTTCTCAATTATTGAATAATTTAATATTGTTAGAAAAAATAATTAAAAATAGTTTTATTGAAATAGAATTGATATATCAATAATTCAAATTAAAATAGAAGTATCTATAATAATAATAATAATAATAATAATATAAATTAATACAAGATATTACTTTATATTAATAATAACTATATAAACTAACTATTTATTCATTTAATTAATTATTAATTAAATAATATTTCTTTTAAAATAGTAAAAAATATAAAGTTAAAATTTTTTAAAAAATAAAAAAAAATATTAGAATATAAATATAATTTATTAGAATTTTTTAAAAAAAATTAGAATTTTTTAAATTTTTTTAGAATTTTTTAAAATATTTAAATGAATTTAAAATAATAATAAAAATATATTAGAATATAAATAAGAATTATTATATTTTTTAATTTTTAAATGAAATTTAAAAAATTATTTTTTTCAGAATATTAATTAATAAAATTTATTAAATTTATTTTAATTTTAAATATATTTTTTATATATTTTATTAGGATAATTAAATTAGGGTTTATAAAAACCTCTTCGAAATATCACACATTTCCTTAGGAATTGTTTAAATTAATTAAATAAAATAAATAATTATTAAAAAAGGAAGAAAAAATTGGGTTCGCGAGATCGCCCGCGATGATCCTAATAAAATATATAAAATAAAAAAAATAATTTAAAAAAGGAATTGTTTTAATGGAAGCGTTGCCGGACGCCTCCAGCGGCGCTGGAAAGGGGCGTCCGGCGGCGCTGGAAAGGTCGCCGGAAGCGTCCGGCGGGGTTGTCGGACGCTTTCGGCAACACCTTCGGCGCCGCAGCAAGCGTCGCGCACGACGCCTTTGGTGCCGAAGGCATTGCGAGAGGCCTCCCGCGTCTCCTCCGGCGCCAACCGAGGCGTCCCGCGTCTCCTCCGACGCCGCCAAGATGGGACGCCTCCCGTGCCGGTTTCTGCCGCCCGGCGGAATGGTAAAAACCGTTCGTGCCGGGCAGCACGGAACGACACTTCATACCATGATCATAACTACTATCTTCATTGCTTTACAAATGAGTATTCCTATTCCATATTCCAAATCTTAAACAATTAATTTTTCTACAATATTTATTCGTATCCAACTTATGGTATGAAAACTCTTACATATTTAACACTATATTCAAGTTCTTATGGATATATAGTGGTTCTTGCCGAAACGCTGCAACACGTTCTTTTTGTGGAACAACCTAACATTAATACAATAGTTTGATAGAACCATTCATTGAATATTTGCCTGAATTTAACGATGGCTGGCAACCTAAAGCAACCCTCGGCCTTTTTTATCCGAACTTGGGACAGACAACAGCGGGCTTTCACTCTCCTTTGATGATAAAGAAGAATTAAAAAAGTCTTCTAATGGTATCAAAAAAGAGGTGTCTATTCGACACCCTTAATAATGCAATCTTAGAAGAGCTTCCTATCAGCTTAATCCCTTTAAAGAACAGCCAACATGCTATTGGCCATGATGTAGGCTCACCGATAATGACTCTTTTATGTAATCCAGAGAAACTAAAAGAGAAAATTGAAATAAAAAGAAAAAATAAATAAAAATGCAAGAGATTCATTTAATAATTAACAAGTCAATTAGGGCATTTTGATAAATATTTTTTTGTAGTTATTAATTGGCATCATAGTAACATGTCTTTGGATATATCTAATGAGTTGATCTATGATTAGTAAAAAAAAAAAAATAGGAACTTAGAAGATGTAACCTAATCTTTATACGAAATACTTCAGTTAATCTATTTGGAGTCTTCATTCTTGTCATTACATCCTCATATATATTCTTAATTATTTCAATATATACTATGCTAACACCTTTTTTTAAATCTTCTATATAATTTCTCTCGGGACTCTGTCATAAGCTTTTCTAAGTTGACGAAAATCATGTGTAAGTCTTACTTCTGTTCTCGATACTTTTCAATTAGTTACATGAGAAGATGCATAATTTCTTCTATTATCTATTTTTCATGCATGAATCTTAATTGATTTTTGGTCATCGTAGTATCCTTAGTTTTTTTTTCTAATTGCATTTTTCCAAAATTTCATGATATGACTCGTTAACTTAATACCCCTATAATTCGCATAATTTTATATATTTTCTTTATTTTTATATAAGGAGACTAGAGTACTAACCATCCACTGATTTGACATTTTTTTCATTTTCAAGATCAAGTTAAATAATTTCGTAAGTTATTCAATACCTTACTTCGCACTTTAATACCTTTATCGGAATATCATCAAGACTAATGATTTTTTTCATTTTGCATCTCATTTAAAGTTTGTTCTGCTACTTCTGAAATTTAAACTTATTTTAAATTTTTTAAGGTTTTAAGTTTTTACACAATTGATGAATTTATAAAATTGTCTAAAATTTAAAAAGTTTGCTACGATTTCAGAATAAGTTAGATATTGTATCTTTTTATATAAAGACTTTGGATCCTATCATATTATAATTCATTGATTTATTAAATTTTCCTTTTTGTGAATTTCTCTATGCGAGATTATTCTTTGTATGCTAGATTAAGTAGAACAAAGCATCCTCATGCTACATCACATGCACTATTTGATGAGGATGATGCACAAATTTTAGCTACAACTAATGTTAAATTGTCATCATTAAAAGTATTTTTGATGATAAACTATGAATAATAATTATGTGATAAAAATTATCATAAAATTTTTCATTGTTGTATCATTTAGCAATGATACTATAAAATAGATTGTCAATTAATAATAATAAAAAAAATTATCACTAATTACACATTTAGTAGTCGATCAATTTAATACTGCTATTAATACTCGCTTTAGTCAACAAATTTAGTAATAAATTTTTGTTTTCAAAACTTCTAGTGACATGAAGGGGAGCCTTGGCGCAACGGTAAAATTGTTGTCATGTGACTAAAAGGTTACGGGTTCGAATCCTGGAAACAACCTCTTGCAAAAAGCAGGGTAAGGCTGCGTACAATGAATCCTTCTCCGTGACCCCGCATGGCGGGAGCTTCGTGTACCGGGCTGCCCTTTTTATTAAAACTTCCAGTGACAGTTTTTGTCATTAATGAACTTTTTTTATAGTGATGACAATAACAATTTCAAACAAGGTTGCTAGAAAACAGAAAACCGAAAGCTGGTTAGAATGGAATTGCATTTCTCCTGAACAAATGGGTAGTCCAAATAGAGCCACTAGGGTTGCCTAGGTCTTCTAGAAACTGTGTACCGCAAAGCAGTTGCACTGTATCTAATTATGTGTGGAATTCACCGAAATTCCACTCTATTCACTTAAAAATAGCAATGGAATACATCGCTTAAAATCTTGCCTAGGTCCATAAACAAAAGTCACAAAACTAAGTCCAAGGTTAGTGTTTAGCCAAGCATGACACTAAATTTACCAAAAAAAACTATGAAAGTCATGCACTGCAATTTTTATTTTTTTAAGATTCCAAACATACCCAAAGAATGCTGAAGCCTATGATATGCTAATTGTATTATGGAACAAAGAAAAGTTGAACTAACAAAGATATCTATGCGAGAATGAACCAGTAAGCACGAGATTTCATACCTGAAACTAAAAATCCACAAATAATAAGTACCTGCATCCATTTTTTAATAGGAAATGATTGTTAGAATTAAATGCTAACAGTATAGAATGCTTGTCTGTAATTCAAACTTATGCAAAAGAATAGTTTTCAGCAATACCAAATAATATATATAATCTATGAGAGATAGTTCAATAGTGTTTTTGCTTTTGCTTTTGATGAAACACAACTGCATGAAATATTGTTGCATCTAACAAAAAAACGTATAACTAATAAACTGCAACAATATTAACTCCAGCACAATAAACTGAAGAAGACAAGATATAAAAAAAAGTTCAGATGGTTCCGTTGTATTTTAATGAGTAAGAATTTTTGTGCAAGGCCATATGGTGTAAACACAAGTTATGGCTTAAATACCCACCCAACGTGTAGTTGAAACCTCACTCCATCTATGTGTCACATCAGAAAGATCTTTCAAGGTTGTTCCGACATATACCAGAGCAAAAGTTATTGGCTGTCAAATCAAAGAAAGAGCATAAAATTAGATACTTATTTCCAGGTTTGCAGACAATAATATACTATCAAAATATATAAATAATCACACAAGATTGATCCTAATTTGTTGTTTGCTGGCCACCAATTAGCTTGCTTGTTGAGTGCATATTCAAAGGAGAGTCCAAGATTCTATGAACTGACTCAAGTTACCATCTGATGCAAACAAGAAATTAAGTTTTTGAAATTTCAGATTTTCTAAAAGTTGATTTTAGCTAGGTGTCCTGTTCTGTTTAGGAGAATAGTTATTTAATTTAGTGATTAAAGAAGGTTAGGTATGTTTAAGTTAGAAATTTCAAATAGCTTCTGTAGGAATTGAATTAGATTGGTGCATTTTTTTAATTTGGTTTTTGATATAGTTCCTAATTTTCCTACTTGTTATTGGTCAAGTCTAGAAAAGCTATTATCTTTAATGTATCTTTTTTATCTTTCCAGTTATCAAAATTAAACCTTGTTTTGATTAATGCATGTGTTTCTTTTTCTTTATGTGAGACCGCTAGTCATTAATTTAATCCTAATTTTCTATGATTTCAGGGTAGAATTTGGTGTTGTAATTTGGTATCAAAGTCAATGACTTGGTAGTTTATACTTTATCTTACCCTAGTCTCCTTCAGCTTTACATATACATCCATCTATCACCTCTTTTGTGCCACACAGAGCTCATCCATTATTGAAGTCTCACCTCCCACACCTTGCGTTGCCAAACTATTCTACCCATCTTCCATCTCTGTGGCTTCACGTTACAGTTCCGTATCCCCACCTCCACCAACCCCTTGGCAAATTCCTCTAGACCAACGGAAGAACTTTCTTCTCGAACAACCACCTTTATTCCACACCCTTCTCAAATGAGATGAAGAGCATACCCAAGTCATCTATTTCCTTGCAACTGCCATCTTTCTTGTTTGCTTCCCTATTTCTCATAGCCATGGCTGACAGAAGTAAGCTGCAACTCCCAACCATGCCAGAAATTCTACTCCAGATATCACCACTGACCCTACCCTGACACCCTTATTTCTGCCAGTTTTAGTGCTGCCAGACCTTCCTCAACATAGCAATGCCGTTGGTCCTGATCTCTAATTTCACACCGTTTTGCTTCCTCACTTTTGTCTTGTGTGTGACTCCAACAATCGTCATCAGCAACCTTATATGAAACACTAGAGAAGGGCATCATCTATTCCTATGATCAGCAAACACTGACCCACAACTGCGGATCAGCACTACCAACAACTTTGGCATCAGCCTCAACAGATCTCAGAGCACATCTTCATTGGCACGGTGGCACCACCACGCTACTACTTGATCAGCTTCTTCCTTGACAAGCAAAACCACAACCTACCTCTGGTTGCCCACACAACATCAACAATGTTGTCATGATGAAGCCTTCACTTAACACTCATGGCACCACCTTCTCCAATACCTCGCTGCTTTTGCGGGAGTCAAATTATCAGTTGACGTAGGACAACAGGTCATCAACACACATATGATCCCCTATGCTGCCTCCCCTACTTTCAGTGCGCGACATGGAACCATCTGCTCAAGACCCAAAAGTCAACTCCTTGATCCTCTCACTTCCATGTAGCCTAGTCACAACATCGAACTGAGAAGAAGACCTATTCTAATAATATTTTGTTGCACATCAAAATATTATGGGCAATTTTCAAAAACACATTGTTTATAATTTAAATTTATCAAAAAGCACATTTATAATTATTTTTTACTAAAAATCAATCCTCCAAGAATACCTTTAATGATAGAGCATAGTTGTTTTATAATCCAATTCGTGGATTGACTTTTTATTATAATAAACTATTTTAACATAAAAAACACTAATATTGCAATAAGAATATTTGCAGGTTGATAATGGTCAATCTTTAATTTTAAAAGCTTGTTTTGGTAGATTCTCAATTATAAACTTACGGCATAAGCAACCTTATGAAACAACTTGTGGTAAAATTCTCAATCAAAATAAACTATTTTAGACACATAAAATATTAATATTCCACTTAAAGTATTTGGAGATTTATGATGGTCAAAATCTTGGTTGATTCCCAATTATAAACTTAGGGCATAAGGGCATCCACATTGGATTCATTAATGGGGTGTTATAACACCCCCTTGCTGTTAAAACCAAGGTGAAGAGGTGTTATAACTCCCCTTCTAACTTCTTGCACGTGTTCAAGATAGCATGGAGTGGGCCAACCAAGGCTGGCGCATACCATGTGAGTGTATTTTTTAATTTTTTTATTTTATTTATTAAAAATTAAAAATTTTAAAATTAAAAATTGAATAAAACAGTTAGTTTTTAAAAATTATAATAATATTTTAATTTTAAATAAATGACACTCATAAAATAAGGAAAAAAATTACATAAAAAATATATTTAAAATTATTATTATTATTTATTTTAAATAATAATTATTTAAATTGGCTAAATAAAATTGAAATTTAATTTATTTAATGTCAAATAAAAAAAATAAAGATGAATGAGTGGGCAATTGAACCCACAAATAATGAGTGTTAATGTTAAAACAAATGTGAGAGAATGAATGTGTTAATATAACAGATATGTGGCATGCGGACCCCATGTTTTTGATGAGATGGTGGGTGTTATAACTTAGAACCAATGCAGATGCTCTAAGCAATCTTATGAAACAACTTGTGGTAAAATTCTCAATCAAAATAAACTATTTTAGACACAAAATCTTACTATTTCACTTAAAGCATTTGGAGATTTATGATGGTCAAAGTCTTTCACTTTGGAGGTGCAAGAAAATCAAAAAAAAAAAAAGTTCAAGTTGTATAAAAACAACTATTGATCATATTTTCAGATCAAAATAAGCTCTATTAGGCATGAAAAGGTATTAATGTTTTACTTAGGCTATTTAGAAGCTCCTAATGGTCAAACTATTTGATTTGAAAGGTGAAAGCTCATCTGTAAATTGATTAAAATTGAGAGCATATATATATATATATATATATATATATTGGAAGCACACACTAATTAGCAAATTATGTTGCACCTTAAAGATTGCTAAAAGTGAATGCGAGTTGATTACAAATTATTTTGCAACTTATTTTTTCATCAAAATGAGTTTTCTTCAAAATAAAAGGAAACCCAATAAATTCTAATTATGATGTCAAAATTTTAATAATTGTCAAAATTTAAATAGTTTGTGTCTATTTTAAGGTATTTTCTAGTTGTAAGCTTCAAGAAATTTAATTTTGATAAAAAAATCCAACCACAATCTTTTTACATAACTATTGCCTATAATCAAGGGTATTCTAGGAAGAGAGACGTGTTTTGATAAAAAACAATTACAAAGTGTTTTTCTGGTAAATTCAAACTAGATCAAAACAATTACAAAGTGTTTTTTGGTAAATTTAAACTAGAAAGGGCTTGTTTTGGTAAATTGCTTAAAAATTGTTATTCATGCTACCACATTAAATCCATAAAAGTATCAATGAAAAAAAAAAATGAGATAATTAGAAGGGTACAACCATCTTTGAATATATTGGATCCAGTCCAAGGCACATTACAAATAGAATTGTGAAAGAGAAGAGTTGGGATAAGACAGAGAACACAAGAACATCTATTCCTTGATCCATGGATCTAGCTCGAACTAGATGGCAACTTTGACATTGAACTCAATTTACAAAATTTTGGTAAACAGCAACTTGTTTTTTTCAAAAATTAATTTTGTTTACAAAGTTGGCATGATTAAATTGCTCATATTTAATTAAGTTTTTCTTACAAATTTGTGAACACTGTCATATACGTCTTGTTAATTTAATATTCATCCATCAAAAAGATTAAGATATATATATATATATATATACTTGCATCTTAGTTTCATTTTCATCACCGTCTATCATATTAGTACTTAATTTCTCATATTGCTTTTTATTATATCAGTACCATTAGTCATACGTTTATTCTGGAATAAACAGAGGAAGCACCTCAACTTCCACTAAATAGATAACAAACAAGAAACATTAACCAAACTATGAAAGACGAGCTCAAAAAATTTATGAGAACTAGAACAGACTAAACCAATGACTTTAACAAATATTATTCTTGATACACAATTTCAAGAATAACATATGTACTTGCCTACCATCACATTCTCTTGTGTTTAGAGAGTTTGAACAACTTGTCTAAAATTTTTTATTAATATAGACATAAGCATAACACCCTTAGTTTTAATGGACAATTAAACCTCAAAATGTTTTTAGATTGGTTAGCTAACAAGATTTTGATTGGCATGACCTTAATTGAATGAGTACAATTTACCAACAATAAACAACTTGTTAGAGCAACTAATGGATGTTTGGCAAAGTATTAAGGATTATTATTACATGATGAGAGTGGAACTCATCACATAATGTCCAGAAAAATTGCTTAATAATACGTATTAATCTATCACAAAATAAATTCATGAAACTAGAATGCTCATTAAGTAAATCAAACTCACCTTTAAAGTATCTATTTCACCTACTCACTATGAATCTATTTCACCTACTCACTATGAACTTCTAATTAAAACAAAGGGGTTAGCTTGAAAAAAATTCTTTGATATCATATCCTTAGGAAAGCCCTCTAATATCATTTTCAGGAGGATCTCCTGTCAGCACCTTACATGAGTCTCTTAAACATGGTTTAAATTTTAATCCGTATTGGAGTTTCAATTTATGACTATTTTGATACCGTATTGTGCCGATATGATTTCGATATTTTTAAATATAAAATATAATAGATAAAAATATTTTTTTAATAGAAATTTTAACCTAAATATTATAAAAATATAAAATACACAAAATACAAAATAAAATAATTTTTTAAAAAATGTGAGCAGTAGGATAGTGATGCCTCCGCGACTCCGCAAAGGTTATTACGAGATCGTGAAAGCCCACGGTGTCGATGCTACAGATGTTGGATGGCAAGCGGAATGACAAATTTCATTTGTGTCACCTGGCACGAGCGGCACAATACGAGATCTTAAACCTTGCTCTTAATTATTTAATTTTGACCCGTCTTAAAAATTCTCAACTTTGATACTCATCAAGACCTAGGATTACAAACTATAAGTTATTCATCCATTCATGCTTTCTAGAAAAGCCTAAAAAAAAAACAAACAGCATAAACCACAAATATAAGACATCAATTTTAACATTGACAAATCAATTAAACTATCTTTATGAATCCTTCCATAGGATTTATTCATGATTTAAAACACATTAATGTAATGTGTAAATTTCCTTATCTATCACTCATCATCCCACTGAACTATCCATTAAGCTGAGGGATGCATGTCGATAATTGAAGAGAACTTATATTCAATAATGGTTATCATAAGCTAGTCAGTAGATTTCTTTGTATTGGTGAAATTAAAATCTCATATTAATTAATTTGAAATCATTTATGACATTCTTTTAATCACACCGAGGAAAAAAAATTTATAATATTAATTTATCTTTTCAACTTATTTAGACATTATAATAATTTTTAAAATTGAAGATATGCTAAGCTGTTGTGACAAATTCAAGACTTCATCTTACTATGACATACAAGCTCTATAACGATACAATTTTGAGAGTCTGAGACTATATCGTATCAGATCGATACGGTTTCATTACCTTTTTAATACATATATAAATTAATTTTTTAAAATATTTGAATCAATTATATAGATGTTTTAATATTTAAAATTATTTTAATTATTAAAATATAATTAATTTATAAAAATAATTGAAAGGTATAACATAAATTCATGAAAAAATTGATTTAAAAAAATAAATAATTCTTGAAATTATTTTAAAACATTTGAAATTAATTTCGAGAGTTTAAAAATAACTTTAAAATTTTCATTGAAATTTTCAAATTATTTTTTACATATATATCTAAAAGTTCCTATTTTAAAACAATTATTTAAAAATATTAATATTATTTTATTAAAAAAATAAAATATCTTAAATTTTTAACATTAATTAATTAAATATTTATTATGATTATCCTGTTTAAAATAATTATTAATTATGAAAGTTTTAATTAATACTTTAGTATTTTTAATTAAAATTGACAAATTTTAAGTTGATAATAAAAATAATATTGATCATTATCAAACTGATTAATTAAACATTAACTTTCAATTAATTTAATTAAACCTCATTAATTAAACTGATAATAAAAAGCATATATTAGTACTAGATTAACTAATATAATAATCCCACTAACCATAAATTTATTACTTAGGTTGTCACTGCTCGGGAAAAGAGTCTAGCACCTCCAGTCATTATTGTTACTTCTTCCCGCCACTTGTCTCCAGGAACCTCTCCTCAACAGTTGTTGATAAGATTATGCTTTTATGGATTCATCTTGATGCTTCCACTTTCACATTCAGTTATTATTTTGTAAATGTGGACATCATCCTCGCCCTATGACAAATTCAGATTTTCTTATTTGTCAAAAAGGGTAAGCACAAAGGAAGGGCAAAAAAGTCAAAGCTCAAAAGGGAGAATAAGGTAGGTTGATTTTTAACTAATTAGAAGAGACAACTAAAGCTAAAAGATAATGAGGAAACATTATTGAATAAATTTGATGAAGCTATTATTTCCTACACTCAAAAATGACGACCCAAAAAACAATAAGGACAATTCATTAGAGGTTGAGTTATTATCCCAATGGGGAAAATGATACATATAAGGAAAATTAGGTTTTTGAAGTTTTCAAATTTTCGAAGAGTTGTTCAGTTAGGCCTCTTATTTAGGAGGATTAGTGGTAAAATTGAAAATTATTTAATTTGTGGCATGTTTGAGTCACAAAAATAGATATTTCATTCCCCACCAATTCTGAGATATTTTGCTCAGTCTGATAATAAAGTTAGATTGAAAATAATTATTTTATCAAAAAATTTATTACTTGTTAATCAAGAATAGTTCGGAATAATGTTCTTGATATTATATCTAGAATTATAATTCCAACCCATTTGAAATCATGATGCTAATGCCTAAATGGTTGCTTACCACAAACAACCCAATCTAACAAACTCCTTGTGAACTCATAGACCTTCACCAAACCTACTCCCCAAGCCCTACCATTGTCATGAACTAGCTCCTTTGTCAAACTCACAACAAATCCTATCACCACAAACTCTTGCTCTCCACAAACCTTATCGTCATTCCAAAATCACCCTTCTGTTGTCTTCTTCCCAAATCTTTATTGCCATTGACTCTGATAGAATGCACCTTGTTCATTAGCACCAGGCATATTGAAGGCTCGACGGATACCATAAATCTCTTCAAAATTGATGTTTGCCAAGGGCCAAATCTAACTAATGTATTCAAAGGACAATGTAGAGGAATACAGGAAATATGTTGAGAAAGAGTCGCCTTTGAGAGTTTATTCCAGCAAGTATATTTGTTGAGAGACGCCTTTGATAATTTATTCCAGCAAGTATATTTGTTGAGAAAGACTCGCCTTCGAGGAAGGGTATGAAGGACATCTTGGTGTTTGAATCCAGGACAATAAGAAACTAGACATAATGTGAAATCCAAGAACAAATGGTAATTATATATTTATTAAATAAGAAAAGGAACATATATGTAAGAAAACTTCTAATCAGAAAAAATGCATAGGAAAGCATAATGAAAACTAGAACAATCTTGTGAAAAAAATCAAATGAATTAAAGGAAGCATACCATCATCCCAATCCAAGAAGCCATCATATATGCACCAATACTAACAGGAGTAACTGATAGAAGGTAGTTTAGCATGTTGAATGGAAGCAAAGGAACAAGCCTTAATAGCAATACAATCTGCAGGAAGACAATAAAAAGAACAGAGACAAGCTTTAGCAGGAAGTTACCAAAACTTGAAGGACTAATCTCAATCGACTTTCAGAAGTGTTTATCCAATCTCAAGTGGAAAACTATGGTGCATACCATAGTCTCCTATGATAGTTATCTACTTCGACAAACAATCCAAAATTTCTACTACTTCCATAACAATTTTATTATCAGTGAGGCACATAACTTCTCAACTTTTCTAATGCAAAATGAAGAGACAAGATATGAGGGCTTTGCTAGAAGATTTGCTCCTAATGAGAAAAATGAAACCATATAAGCTTAATTAAAATTTCACTTCCCCAAAGTTGGAAAAAATGTCATTTCACTCCCATAGTTTGCAAACCATTGTCACTTTGCCAACCAGATCAGTGGCCATTAGGGTTCCAGCCATCATTAGATCACATTTTTCAAGCATGTATGGGTTGCTCAGTTTGCAAGTCTCTTCTAAAAGCTTCATAAGTGTCCCTTTGCTCGTGTAGCCTGCAATACCTTGTCACTTTGCTCACCAGGTTGGCTCCAGATTTTAAAAGCCACATGGTGTACACAAGAACCAGCAAGTACACCACAACTGTCATTTTTAACAGCTGGAATCCTCATGGAAACTATCCTGTGGGCAAATTGATAACAATTTGCAAACTATAGTGCATAATTAACAATTTAAAACAATATTGGATAATTGCAAAATAAAATCACTAAGGATAAGCTGAAATTTCCCCTGGATTTAAGTAAACCCATTTTTGAGCTATGGAGATACACAACATAAAGAACAGTATCATATTATTGAATGTGAAGTAACTATAACAGATGTTTTATCAGAAACCATTCAGAGCAATTGAAATGAAAAATATATTAGCAGCCTATGACACAATGCACATATGCCCTGATGACTTTCATCATGCTATAGTTTAACAGATTATCCCATCTGGTAAACAAACTACCTACTTGAGTAGAGTGCCTGCATGCCACTTATGGATGAATGAAAAAAAAAGTAGTTGATCTAGCAATAAAATTAAATCATGGCCAAACAAGTGGATTTCATGGATATGCAAAATAAGGATAAATATAGGATCAAGGAATTATAAATGTATATCAAATATAGATTAAAACATGATTGTTGACAATTGGCCACCATAGAGACAGTACGAAGTATAGACAATAAAAAAACATTTTATGCCAGATGTATTGATATATGATTCGTCAATTTGTGACCTGGCATAGCATGTTAGCAAAAATCTTCAAAAGATATTATTTAAGAGAAAAGAGAGGATAAATTAAAATAATCCATTCTGAAAAATAAAAATTAGTAAAAACAATTGTGAACAGTTGAACTGGAGCAACCAAGAAAAGATGAGACTGCTATGCAATTATAGATGTAGGACATGAAGAGGAATAACTACAACAACCAAGCCTTATCTCACTAGGTAGGGTCCGCTATCTTTGTTCCCCTGGCAAAGATGGTGAGGAACGGGGGGCTCGGAGTGGAGGTGAGACAGGCTGCAGTGAACCAAACACTAGAGGAAACGAGACAACCGTCTGTGAACCAAACTTTGGGGGGCAATGAACGAAAGAAGTGGACAGACCTATTCTCATCCAACAGGTTATTCGAACAGGCGAATGCCCTACAATTTAGGCAACAAACTACGGAGTGAGTTGCCTAGGAGATGGAAGATGTGGATACAATTAAGGTTGCGGCGGGTGATTGCTTGGCTGGCCGTTTTGTTGGATGTTTTCCTGGTTGGCGGGCCATTAATGCCATGGCAAAGAGGTGGAAAGTAGAGTATGATGTTCAGGCTCTATAAGACGATGTGGCTTCTGTTCAAATTCAAAAATGCTGAGGACTGTAAGAAAGTCTTGCATGGTGGTCCGTATATTGCGCTTGGATGCCCCCTATACCTTAAGTTGCCGAAAGAGTTCTTCTTTCAAAGGGAGGAGCTTCAACGTCTACCTGGGTGCAAATTTCTAATCTCCCTCTGGAGTGTTGGACGGTTTGTGCATTGAGCAAGCTAGCCTCGCTGATTGGCCAGCCACTATACATTGATCAACTAACTAGAAGGCAAGGGCGCATCATCTATGCAAGAGTTCTTGTAGAGGTGGACGTTATAAAGGAACCACCAGCTGCCATCCCTACAACTCTTCCAGGAGGCATGGAGGTAGATCTTCCACTTCACTATGAATCTAAATTCAAATTTTGTTTAACTTGTCAGCGCATGGGGGCACTACCATTCGCACTGCAATGCCACGGATAATCAACAACCGGGAAAAGAATCTCAACTTTAAGCCCAACAATCAATGTAGGAAGCACCTGTTGATCATAGTTTGGAGATGGTGGATGAGGCTGAATTAGCCACTCATATTGAACCAGCATGTGAAGAAGATGCAACCGCTCTGGAATTGCTGCATACTGGAAAAGGGCAACCGACCATTGAGGTGGGGAAAGGAGTAAATGTCTATCTTGATGGGGATGTTGCTGTAGTCGACTCTATTCAACCTGGGGAGAAGGCACCATTAGCTAATGCACAACGGGACTCATCAGATTGGGTGTGACCTTAATGAAGATGAAGGGAGGAGAAATGGACTGCCCGCACTCGAAAAAAGGGCTCCAGAAGGCAAAAGCTAGTGGTCAACCAAATAGAGATAGATCATCCGAAGCCTGCACAGATTAGGCCGCAGCAAGTATTCACTCGAAAGACCAGAAACAAAGGCAAAGCTGTCCAGGAGGAAGATCTCCAACATGAGGTGGGTAATACACACAGAAATTTAGGATCATCCTCCAAGGAAGATGAGGCTATCGCACCAGTGCAAGGAGGAAGAAACTAGTCACTTCTAGACGGCCCAAGCGGTCTCAGGTTTGATGAAGATTGGCTCATGGAATATCCAAGGCCTCAACAAAGGCCTCAAACAGAAGGGGATAGAAAGCTTCTTTCGGAACCACAAACTGGGAGTATTAGGGGTGTTGGAGACAAAGCTTTCAG
Source organism: Zingiber zerumbet (assembly GCA_037833815.1). Classification (NCBI taxonomy): domain Eukaryota; kingdom Viridiplantae; phylum Streptophyta; class Magnoliopsida; order Zingiberales; family Zingiberaceae; genus Zingiber; species Zingiber zerumbet. The sequence goes on along the minus strand of JBBMJZ010000067.1, from coordinate 19,484,431 downwards.
TCTTGAGTTTTCAAAAATTGAAGACGCAAAGATTTCAACAATTTCAGGTGGCACAACAAGACAATTCTGAAGGTAGGAGCAGGATACTATTAGTTTGGGATGACCAAAAGGTCAATCTAGTGGTATGTGAATGGCATGATCAATATGTGCATTGCAAGGTGACTTGCAAGATATCCCACCAGCTATTTGCAATCACGTTTGTATATGGACAATTATCTATAGTTGGAAGGAGGCCACTATGGGAAAGGCTACAAAGAATAGCTGTTGATATGGAACATCCTTGACTTGTTCTGGGTGACTTTAAAACATTCCTCTCAGCCGACGACAAATGTGGTGGAATCCTGGTCACGCCATATAATATATCTGATTTCCAGACTTTTGTGTCTTCAGTCGGTTTGGAGGATCTAACCTACACGGGTTGTAGGTACACTTGGACAAATGGGTCTATCTGTAGCAAATTAGATCGGGCTATTATCAATAAGCGTTGGTCGGAAACCGAGCTGCGTAGCTTTGCAAACTTCACTCCACCAGGCTGCCTCTCTGACCATTCGACATGTATAGTTATCATCCTGGATGGCGACGATCATTTTCCTAAACCTTTCAAGTTCTTTAGTATGTGGGCCAAGCATGACACCTTTTCACAGCTTGTTGAAACAAAATGGGCAGCACACAATCAACAGATTATAGAGGTACTGCTCAGTTTTGTATCTTGCAGATTTTGAAGCTGCTGAAGCCGGATCGAAGCAACTGAATGTCAAACATTTTCAGCACATTTCAGCAAGGGCGGCTGTTGCACATCAGCGACTAGATGAGGTACAGGATGCTGGTTTGACTCTTGGTGCAATGCCCAACAACTACAAGGAGAAACAACACTTGGCAGCCCGTTTAAACACCGCTGAACATAGCTTCTGCAAACGTGCTAAGCTGGGATATTTCAAGCAAGTGGACCGCAATTCCTCTTATTTTCATACACTTGTAAAACGAAATAACAAAAGGAATGAGGTCACAATTGTGGAGAAGGAAGATGGCAGCCTTACGGAGTCATTTACGAAGGTGGTGCAGGCATTCACAGCATACTTCATAGGCCGGCTTGGTACAACAAGAAACCGAACAACATTTCCTTATGATTGCCTGCAGTTTGGACGGAAGTTAGATTCTGCCCAACAAGAACAGATGGTTGGACTACCCACATCTGAAGAAATTAAGGCAGCACTTTTTGCTATAGGGAATCAGAGGGTGCCGGGATCTGATGGCTATGGTTCAAAATTTTTCAAACAAGCTTGGAACACACAGTTGGAGGGGACTTTACTGCTGCTGTACTGGAGTTTTTCAACTGTGGTAAATTGCTCAAAAGATGGAACCATACCTTAATATCTCTTGTCCCAAAGTCAGCCCATGCAAACAAAGTGATAGATTATTGGCTGATCTCCTGCTCTATGGTATTCTACAAGGTTATTTCGAAAATCTTAGCGAGCAAAATGTCTTTCATATTGGATCAGATATTACATCAATCCCAAGCAACTTGTGCAAGGCTGTCTCATTACTGACAGTATTCACATGGCCCAGGATCTTTTTAGAAAGTACAACAGGAAACGGATTTCTCTAAGGTGCATTATGAAGATCGATCTTCAAAAGGCTTTTGACTCGGAACATTGGGATTTCCTGCATGAGGCCCTTATTGGACTGCAATTCCTGGAAAAATTTGTTGCATGAATTATAGAGTGTGACTACCACATCCTTCTCGGTAGTCATTAATGGGGGGGACATATGGTCTTTTCCAAGGAGCTAGAGGCTTGTCACCATATCTTTTTGGCATTTGTGTGGAAATATTTGGGAGACAGATACAACTGTGCATAGGCAGCCCTAATTTTAATTTCCATCCAAAGTGTGCCCACCTCAGACTAGCGCACTTGGCCTACGCAAATGATCTACTTCTTTTTAGCAGAGACGATGCAGGTTCAGTTGGTACACTGACTACTTACAGGAGTTTGGTGCGGCATCTGGCCTTCATATCAACAAACTAAAGTCTTGTATCTATCTTGCCGGGGTTGACGACATGACACGTATATAGCTGCTTTCCATTACGGGCTTTCAGGAGGGTTCCATTTCGTTCAGGCATCTTGGGATTCCTCTAGTTGCAGAGCGGGCTACGGATTTCTAATTACAGCTCACTACTGGATTCACTAGTCTGACGGATCAATGTTTGGCCTCAAAAAACACTATTTTATGCGGGCAAGGCGCAACTCATTACTGCTGTAATCGAGGGAGTGGAGTTTTCTGGTTATCTATTTTACCACTTCCTATGGGTATTACTGATCATATTTACAACATGCAAATCTTTCACGTGGACATCTAAACATCCACCAATCTCTTAGGCAAATGTGCGTAGACCCAAGGATGAAGGTGGTTTGGGATTTCGGGACTTACATGTTTGGAACTTAGCTCTCTTAGCTAAAGTGTTATGGTGGATACATGTCAAAGAGGATGCACTTTGGATAAAGTGAGTGCATCACATTTACCTAAGATGCACGGATGTATAGTCTTGGGAGGTCGTCCACTAGACTCCCCCGAAGTCCCCCCTGATTAAGTGGTTGTTTCATATACGGACCTTGTCCTATTAGCAGCAGGAACACTGAAGGCTGCTAGACAGATGTTGGCAGATTGGTTAACAGAGCGGAATGATAGAGTGGCTCAGGCGTATGATTTTTTTAGGCACCCTAGCCCTAAGAAACCATGGGTCCGAACAGTGTGGAAGTCATATGTTCAGCCGAGTCATGCAGTAACATTTTAGATGTTAGCGCAGCGATGTCTCCCCACTAGTAATACACAGGAGTACTTGGAGAATTGGCAGTGCACCTTTTGCCATCAAGTGCTAGAGTCCCAGGAGCATCTTTACTTTAGGTATCCCCCTATTGCGTGGCTTTGGAGGAGGATTAAAGAATGGTTTCATATGCGAAAGGAAATGTCTACATACAGACGGATTGTGCAAGTCTTTGGGAGATACTATCGAGGGAGTAGGGTGTCTACAAAGGCGTGTCACCTGGCATTGTCTTTCATGATTCATTATGTTTGGCGAGTGAGAAATAATACTTTCTTTAGAGAGGGGCAGTTAGATATTGAGAAGATCTTCAAACGTGTGCAACTCATGTATACCGGTCTTTGGGGAGTATACTCTGATCTGACGTTGCGTCAGACATAAGTAACTCGCAGGGACTAGTGGTTTGATTGGGGTGAGTGTGTGATGGCTTCCCATTAGCTATATGGGATGGTTGATGCTGGTGATTGGGCTTGCCTGATCCAATTTGTACCTCTTTTTTTCTTTGGATTCAATATATTTTTATTTATCCAAAAAAAACTAAGTGGGGTCCGCTAATGAAAGGAAAAATCAAAAGGGATAATTAAGGAGAGTAGCTAACGTTGAAGGTGTCAGACTAGAGGAAAATAGAGTAAAAGAGGCGACCTCTTTCATTCCTGACATGAATTGATAAAATTTATCTCACATGTTCCATCTCACTTAGTGATGTTCTTGACATATGATCTCAATGAAAATTAAATATAAGAGAATAGAGTCATTGAAGTTTATTAGTCACAAATATGCATACAGCTTGCATGTATAGTTCAATTATATTTGGAGCTACTGCTAGCATAATGAATAAAGAATTAAATGAAGATAATTGAGTTGTTGTTTAATGTTGTTGAATAAAGTCAGGATATACGAGAATAGAGCAAAGGAGATTAACAAGTAGCTAAAGGAATATTGCAAGAGTTGAAGTTAGATACCTTGAATCCAGATCTCTGAATTGCAATAGCAACTGCTTGAAATTTGGGATAATTCTTCAACTTGGAAATCACATATGGCCTTCCTATCTGCACAGTTAAGGAAACGGCATGTAGAATTATCACTGGAAATATATTCATCAGTCCAAATGACTACAGACAAAGTTAGATTGGTAAATGGTATACATTAAGGTAATTAATTGGCACAGTTACTTGATTAAAAAACTGAATTTAGAATATAGTTTAAAATTTCGAGTCATATCGGAGTTTCGGATTATAACTGGAATAATATAGTTTCAGTATCATTTTGTACTCTGCCAATATGATTTCGGTACTTTTTAAGTATAAAATATATTAATTAAAAATATTTTTTATAATATTTGATTACTATAAATACTTGCGGAGGCCTCAACGGCCGTGGAGCCTCGTGCGGGCATGTTGATGTCAGCGCAGCGAATCGACAGATAGAACGATATGTTTCGTCCATGCCGCTCGATACGGCACAAGATTTTAAACCATGATTTAGAATGAGGAATTATATTTAAAACATAATGACAGTAGAAGCATACGATGTAATTTCTTTTTCTTGTAAATTGTTAACAAAAAAGAAGAAAAAACAGGGAAATACATATGAGCAAATATATAGGCATAACTATCCTAAGTTTTGTCCTTTGGCATCTTACTGTAACTCAATTCAAATTTGATAAAATGGAAATGCACGATTATGAATTATGAGAATAAATGGTGAATTAAGAAAATAAATTGATCACTCGATCCACAAGTGTAGAATGAAGTAAGAGCAGAAAACTACAATGACAATAAAAAGAAAATCCAAAGCATTGAGAATAAATGTCTTTATTACATACAAAACTCAAAAATTATCCCCATAAAGCAAAAAACAAGGAACTAATATATATATATATATTCCTCACAAGTCAATTACCATAGCTATTTAGAGAGCATGTAATATAATTATTCACAACTAGTGTCAGATATTTTTCCTCCCATATCTTAAATGATACGTTAGGATAAATTCTTTTTTATTTCCAGTTTAGTCAAGCTCCTAATACAGATTTCTACTTTTTTTACATCTAAAGTGTGAAAGAAATTGTTATATTTCTTGTGTTGTAAGTGGCACATACATTGAAGCTCCCTCCCATGTGGCTTCCTGTCCCACCAAACACATTGAAGTTCTCTTACAAGTGCAGATTGCTCCACTAGAGATGTTGGTTCTCTGCCTCATGTATTGCCGCCACTGTCTCTGCCACACACAACCACCAGCCATAACCACAGACAGCCCTCCTCTCCCCTCCCAATTCCGTTCCTACCTCATTGTCAATCTCAACTTTCTCCTTGGTCATGCCCATCACTGAGAACCAAGGGGGAAATTGGATCAGGAAAGGACAAGCCATTATGTCCCTCTATTCCACTTCTCTCTCTTCCCTCTTGTTGCCAACATCTATAGCCTTGGCTGAGTCACAAGTAACAAATAACCTTCCTCATTTTTTGAGCATTTTACTATTCTTGAACAATGTTGTTTATACGGTGGTCAATTAAAGGAAAGAATTCTTAAATAATTGTATAGTTGATATTGGAAAAATGATTGGTTAATTTGAATTAATTACAATGTGTTATTTAGGTTTGAGCAAAGCACCTATTGTGTTCTACTAATTGGAAAAATTGTACGGTAAATATTTAAATTTATATATACTTTTATTTAGCCTGCAATGTCTAGTTTAAGATAGAAAATATAATATGAATCTTATTTAAGAATTGGGATTATATCGAGGTAGTGGGATCAAGATTTAATTCAACTTTGAATTTTAGTTAATTTATTTTTTATTTTAGGTGAAGGGGAAGCCTTAATGTAATAGTAAAGTTGCTACCATGCGACCTTGAAGTCACAGATTCAATCGCAAAAATAATCTCTTGCAAAATGCATGATAAGACCACGTACAATAGACACAATATGGTCAAACTCTTCCCTGGGACCCACACTAGCCGGAGCTTCGTGCACTAAGGTGTCCTTTATTTTTTTATTTTAGGTCATTATTATTATTAGAGATTTATTTCAAATTTTTTGAGTTATTTTTTATTGTATTTATAGATATAAGTTTAAGTGAAGCAAGTTAATTTTAGACACTTGAAACTTTATGCTATACATAGAAGTGGATAAATCTACTCTTTTAACTTCCATATATATTTCCTTGTGCGTGAATAAATAAATAAATAAAATGGATTATTTATGCTTCTACAACTATTTCTAGAAAAGGGGATTAAAATAATACTTAAAATAGCAAAATGAATTTTAAAATGAATTAAACTACTTAGGGTTAAACTACTTAGGATCCAATTCTAATAGCTTTCCCTAACAATTACTCATCTTTCAATTAGAGCATTTAAAACATTATTTCAATGTTTATACAACATGTCTTATGTGATAAACAGGAGGCATAGTTCAAAATAGCCTCATGAGCAGACTTATCAAGCTAATAAAATCATAAAATAATTTGTCTCAAATTCTCAATGCTACTATATTTCACTATACTGTAGAATTATAATATAGTTTTTCATTGTCCATTTTACAATAAAAATAGAATTAAAAGTACCACTTTTTGTCATACCGAACTTTACTGCATGGATGCTAGAATACTAGTATAATATCACTCCAACTAGAAGTTGGCATTAGTCCTAGACCCTATTTTCAAAGCATGTGATAATCAATTCATCAAATCCTATAAAACCTGTGTCTTTTCTACATTTGTAGGAAAAATTGCAGAGAAAAAAATTACATGTCTAAACAACTTCAAATTCTTAACATTAACTAATAATATTTGAATTGATGATGAAGCTGATGATATAAAAATAAGTATAAAGATAATAATAATTGAACATATTTATTGAAAACAATATTCAGATGATTGGAACATTTACCGTTCTTCCAAGTAGAAATGCAGCAGTTGCACCAAGTGTTGCTCCAATCGAGTCAGCAATAAAGCCAATGGGCAACCCAAAAAGATACCCACCACCAAGCTGGTAGACAAGGTAATATTAGCTAAAACCAAAAAGAAGATAACCGTGATTGTTATACAACTTTCAGATAAGCTAACTACACTAAACCATTATGTATCCCATTGGCAACAAGACAAACTTAGTGGCTTATAATCTAAACAAGTGTCCATCCACCACTAGCCAACACATCATGAAATGATCCCACATAGATTAATAATATTTCACAGAATACTGAGCAAGTATACAACAGATTCTCTCATAGGTAATATGCACATTTGTGGTATTATAAGTCCACTCATTTTTACTCCCACCTCATCTACAACATCAGAAGCAATGGCTGAGGTATTTTCCCATCCTGTTCCAATGTCTATTCCACCATCTTTTGTTGCAGAACGAATAACAATAGAATCTAAACCAATACAAACATTCAACAGCAGACCACAACCTGATCCTATTACAACTAATCATCAAAATTATGTTCCTATCAAAACTGATCCCAAGTCTTTTTTCTAACATTGACCTTCCAATGGCTGTGAAAGTACTTACAGATGCATTATTCGACATCCAATTTTTTATTGTTGCCTTGATACTTTGGTTATTTGTTCTACATTACTCAAATTTGAATACAAGTATCGACATGAGTAGTATGGATCCAATGCGATAGCCTTTTCAAAGTGGGGACATAGGATCATGGAATAAAATGTCAAGCCATGCTGGTTGACATGGGTAGAATTTATCATTCTACCCACCAATTGGCACCAAAACCAACCGGCACACAAGGTTGTGAAGGTAGCCATGACCTTGCGGCGGCCTCCACTAGGCATGGTTGCCGCCTCACGATGGCACGCTGGTATGACAAGTCAATTTTTTTCCTTTTTTTCCTTTTTTATTTTTTTATACAATTATAATTTTCATTAATTTTTGCCCTCCTTTATTTGTCCACGATGATAAATACAAAGAAAAAAGAACTTAACTTTTTTTAAGAATAGTTATTTTTCCCCCTCCATCCATCCACAAGGTAAATAGAGAAAAAAAAAAGTACATTAATTATTTTCCCCTCCATCCATCCATGAGGTAAATAGAGAATAAAAAAACACCTAAAGGATGTTAATTTTTTTTTCCCTATTTCATTTGTTCATCAATAACAGAGAAAAATAACTCTTTAAGATGGAGTAAGTAGATTAAATATAATATATATACTACAAATAATAAATAAATTATTCTATATGTAAAATTGATTTAATTTTAAACTAATCAAAAGAAATCCAAATTAAATATATTTTAAACTTACTTGATCCTACCATGTTTACTAGGTGAATTTCAACTATTCCTATATTAACTTTTACTCAATACGTATCAAATATTTCACAAATAATATGAAAACTTAAACTCAACATTCATTATCTCAAATATAACACAATAGAAACTATCTATAGCAAACAAATATTAATAAAAGAATTTTTTTAATTAATATATTTTATATTTTAAAAAATACTAAACCCGCTCGATTTTAAATATTCATCAAAAAAATCCAGATTTTGAATGGATAGGGTGATGCAATATAATAAAAATAATTTTTAAATTTAATTCATTTAATAATTTTTAAATAAGCAAGTTAATAGATGGGATAATTAACCTAATAATGTAACTTAATAAATTAATATATTTAAACTTATTAGATGAAAATATAATTTAAGTTACAAGATAAATAACTTATTATTCTAATTTAAGTTATACAAGTGCTATTTAAGTTCTAAGTTATAAGATCTATTATGTTATCTGTTGATAGATTATAAACTGTATTATACAAAATAAGAATTAATATAAGTTGTAAACAATAAGATATCATATTATGTAAGTCTTATAATAAGCTATATAGTATTAGTTATATGTTAGTCTTATATGTTTATATTATAGAGACCTAAGCTACCCTAATTTTCATTTCTACCCCTATGTTGCATGTCCGTCATCCCCTCCCCATGTCATGGCATCCACCCTAAGTTGCATCGTCCACTATGTAATCCTCGCCACATGGCATCGCCTACAACGTGAAGCTCACCTATATTGCCCCTCCCTTCCATGGTAGGTACATTCCCACATAACACAAGCTAGGAAAAGAGTCCAACTTGCTTTCATTGAGGTTTCCTATCTCAAGTTAGAGACAAGCTAACTTGATTGATGGTAACATTATCACTATAATAATCCATGAGAACAAGTTACTCTCCTTTCAATGGAGTCAACTATTTGAAGTGAGTATTGTTGTAAAAAAATTTTGATAATTGAGTGCATAAACTCGAAGCTTGATTGATGGTAAAAGGATACACTCGTGTACAAGGTTTAAAATTTTAAACGGTGCTGAAATTTTAATCTCAAACTGGAATAATACAGTTTTTGATTCCATATTGTGTCGTGTCGATAAGATTTCAATATTTTTTATTTTTAAATATACATATTAATTTAAAAATTATTCTTAATAAGATTTGATTTTTTTTATAAATGCCCTCTATTGATTTTATATTTCAGGTGAGGTGTTAGATTGTTGATTCTTATTTTGATAAAAAAAATATCCTTATAATATAATTTTATTGAAAATGAATTTATGCACTTTTTTAAATTTATTTATAAGCATTTATAAGAATTTGAGCATTAACCATTTTTTTATATATTTGGTATGATACAACATAGTCGATCTCACCTAATAAGATAAAACTTAATTGTCGTTATTGGTAGTCAACCTTTTATCTTTTAAAATATCCTATTTTATTTTTATTAATAAGTTTTCTTTGGTCTTCCTAAATTAATATGTGTATTTATCATGGCTTCATGTTACTACATGCTCATACCATCTTAAATGCATCTCTTTCAATTCTATCAATAGAAGCAACCTCAATTTTCTTTCTAATATTTACATTTCTTATTTTGTTTACCATCATATGTCCTCACATCACCTTAATATCCTCTTCTCTACGACTCACATCTTCTACTCATGTGTTCAATTTATAACCCAACATTCAACTCAATATGACATAGCAGGTCTGTCATTTTGTAAAACTTCTCTTTAGGCTTTAAAGGTATCTTATGATCACAAAAAACACTTAACAACACCCTCCATTTTAACCATTTTACTTGTATCTTATATAAACATTACTATCAGTCTCTTATCCTTTTGCAAAAATGATCATAGATAATTAAACTCTCAATTGCAACACTCGTCATCTTCTATCTTAACTATTGTTTTACTATGCCTAAAAACTTTTATTTCTAATTCTAATATTTCCGGCCAAGATTGGAATTTAACATTTACTCATTCACATATCTTATTGATTAAAATAATGTCATCTGCAAATAACATGCACCATAATAACTCTTCTTGGATATATCTAGTAAGTTCATCCATAACTAGTGTAAAGAGATGCAATTTAGAGCTAATCCTTAATGTAATGTTATCTTTATCGAAACACTTAAGTTAATCCGCTTGGAATATTCGCTCTTATTATTACATCCTTGTTTCAATATATGTTACACTAACAACTTTCTTTTTTTAAATTTTCTACATAATTTCTCTTAGCAGTCTATCATTAATTTTTTTCAAAAGGGAATAAATACCATGTGTAAGTTTTACATGTAGAGTTTTCATCGACAAGGCAGGCATGAATCCAAATTAATTTTTGATACCTTAGTCTCCTTAATCATTTTTCTATCTTTCTTAAAGTTCCATGGAATAGTTCATTAATCCCTTTATAATTTGAACAATTTTATAGTCTTCATTGTCTTTATACGGTTTAAATAACTTCATAGGTCATTTAATTCCCTACTCCTTTCATTGTACCATAATTTAAATCCTAAGTTCTCTATCATTTTGTCTTTTCCTCTATTCATTTTATCTCTTATAACCATAAACTATCAATTCTTCTCTTGATTATTATAGCCCCTACCTCCATTAGCAATGAGTGAAACTACATTTCTCAAATTTAAGGCAATTTGATTCTCATAATATATGTTCTTATTTAACAAAGAATGTGAGAACTCTAGTATATTTTAACACTATAACTAAATTCTCATATAGTGGTCCTTAAGGAGATATTGCAATCAGATCCTACATGTTTCTTTCGGAAAACAACAAAGCATTAACACAGTAGTTTGACTGATCCATACATAACATTTCTCTATATTTTATGATGACTAGTAGACAATAACTAACAATAAATTATTTTATATTTACCAATACTTATTAGCATCCATTTTGAATCAAAATGGCATCATAAAAGGATCACCAAAAGAGTTGTAGTCACTCAAAATAATTGACTTTAATTAATTACTTCCAAATCTAACTTTTTATTTGATTATTATATTTTTAATATCACATTTTTAGAAGTCATTAATACATCATTTGGGCTAGAATATATTTGTATTCATATGTACATAATTAAAAATAATAAACATATATTATTATCAATAATCAATATTAAAATTTTCCTATTGTTAAAAATAAAGTTATGTGCCTATCAAATAAACATAGTATTCAAATTTGATTGTCTCATCTTCCAATGATTATATCAACATGATATTAGTACTTGGTTGTCAACTGTAGGTAACTTTTAATCCTCTTTTAAATCATAAATTAATTAAGTGGTCGATGTTGCTCATTTAGTATGTTGGGGTTCAATCAAAGTCTTATATTGGAAAGATTTGGGAAAGATCATAGGGTTAAAAGAATGTAGGATATCTCCATTGGCATGAGGCCTTTTGGGTAGAGCCCAAGAGCAAAGCCATGAGAGCTTAGGCCTAAAGTGGACAATATCATGTCATTGTAGAAATATGTGAACATCCTTTGGGCACAACAAATTATATCAGAGTCATGGTCCAGACCAAATGTCATGTGGGTAGCCTTGAACGAAGTTGAGGCTAGGCCTGGGTAGGTCAGGTTGACGGGATGCTTGCGGGAAGGTCCCAAAGCAGGTCAGGATGACCGAATACTCGCGGGGAGGCCCAGAGTAGGTCAAGATGACTGGATGCATGCGGGGAGGTCTCAAGAAGGTCAGGGTGACCGGATACTTGCGGGGAGGCGAGTAGGTTAGAGTGACCAGATGCTCACAGGGAGGCCCGAAGCAGGTCAAAGTGACCAAATGTGGATGGGGAGGCTCGGAGCAGGTCAAGTTGACCGACAGCAGATGCTTGCGGAGAGGCCCAAAATAGATCAGGGTGACTAAATGCTCGCGAGAAGGCCCGGACCATGAGAGTAATTGTGGTCCTTCGTTTGAGGGAAGAATTGTTGGAATTCAATTAAAGTCTCATATTGAAAAGATTTGGTAAAGATCATGGGTTTAAAAGGATGTAAGAAATCTCCATTGGCATGAGACCTTTTGGGTAGAGTCCAAGAGCAAAACCATGAGGGTTTAGGCCCAAAGTAGACAATATCATGTCATTGTAGAGATATGTGAATATCCTTTTGGCACAACATATCATTTTTAATCCCTCTCTACCTTGTATAGAGCAACAAACAAGGCTTATCCTACTGTAAGAAGTTCATCAATAGTCACAAAATCTAGAGATGACAATTTTCTATGTCTCACAAACTTTAGTAGTACTAGAGTATCAAGAGGTTTCCCGGTCCTCATAAGTGAACATAGTAAATTTTTTTTTTAAGACAACAAATTTAAAAAGTGAGTTGCAAAGTTAGTTGCTCTGCTCATATAATCTCCCTGCCAACAAAATAACTCATTAGTCATAAAGAAAGTTTATTTATGATTATCCCTTTTACTAAACCCGCCAATGCTTGTCCCAAGCCCTCATGAAAAAGGATAAAATTTGCGTGTTAAGTTGTTAGCCAACATTGACTTTCGGGCAAATCCATCAAACTTGTTGTGCACATATCTCCACAATGACATGATATTGTCCACTTTGGACTTAAGCTCTCATGACTTTGCTCTTGGGTTCTTCCCAAAAGGCCTCGTACCAATGGAGATATCCTACATCATTTTAACCCCATGATTCTTCCCAAATATTTTCAATGTGGGACTTTGATTGAACCCCAACAATCCTCTCCTCAAACGAAGGACCATAATTACTCTCATAGTTCGGGCCTACCCGCGAGCATCCAGTCACCTGACCTACTCTGGGCCTCCTCGCAAGCATCCGCATCTGGTCACCTTGACCTGCTCCGTGCCTTCCCACGAGCATTCGATCATCTTGACCTGCTTCGGGCCTCCCTGCGAGCATCCGGTCATCCTGACCTGTTTCAGACCTCCCCGTAAGCATCCCGACCTGCCACGGGACTGCCCGAGAGTATCGGGTCACCCTGACCTGCTTCGAAGCCTTCCCGCAAGCATCCGATCAACCTGACCTACCCGAGTCTACCCTCAACTTCGTTCAAGGCTACCCCACATAGCATCTGGTCTAGACCATGACTCTAATACCTTTTGTTGTGCCCAAAGAATGTTCACATATCTCCACAATGACATGATATTGTCCACTTTAGGCCTAAGCCCTTATGGCTTTGCTCCTAGGCTCTACCCAAAACGTCTCATGCCAATGGAGATATCCTACATCCTTTTAACCCCATGATCTTTACCAAATCTTTCTAATGTGGGACTTTGATT
>JBBMJZ010000067.1:19450073-19470943 GCA_037833815.1 Zingiber zerumbet | reverse complement strand
CGAGGCTCCGTTTGTTTGGGTGATTGTGGCCAACCGAAATATGGCTCACCTGAATCCAATTTTCGGCCTTCTCCTCGAGCAGCCTTCCGACCCAGCTTAACGTCCCTCGAACGCTGCGCACGTTCTTCTCGCCCACTGGTGTACTCTTCCGCAGCTCTCTCGTGCTTCGGACGCACCGAGCCTGTCGGCTCCCTTCCTGTGTCGTCCTTCTCGCTAGCTGTGTCTTCCGCTCGACTTCCCTTGCTCCTAATCTCTTGTACACTCAGACACAGGGATCAAACATAAAGCAGGACCTAGCCAACTTGGTTGATCACATCAAAACACCAACAGGGTCCAACACTCCGGGCCTCCCCGCGACTATTCGATCACCCTGACCTGCTTCGGGGCCTTTCTCACAAGCATCCGGTCATCCTGATCTATTCTGGGCCTCCTCGTAAGCAGCTGGATCCGATCAATCTTGACATGCTTCGAGCCTATCCGCAAGCATCTGGTCACCTTGATCTATTTGCCGCACCGCAAGTATCCGATCATCCTGACCTGCTCCAGGCCTCCTCGCAAGCATCTAGTCACCTTGACCTACTCCGAGTTCCCCGCGAACATCCGATCATCCTGATTTACTTCGAGCCTCCCCGCGAGCATTCAACCACCCTGACGTGCTCCGGGTCTCCTCGTAAGCATCCAACCACCTTGACCTACTCCGGGCCCACCCTCAACTTCGTTCAAGGTCACCCCACATGACATCTGGTCTGAACCATGGCTCTAATACCACTTGTTATGCCCAAAGGATGTCCACATATCTCTACAATGGCATGATATTATTCATTTTGGGCCTAAGTCCTCATGGCTTTGCTCTTGGACTCTCCCCAAAAGGCCTCATGCCAATGGAGATATCCTACATCCTTTTAACCCCATGATCTTTACCAAATCTTTCCAATGTGGGACTTTGATTAAACCCCAACAAAACTATTGTGATAATACTAGGTTGTTCTCCAGAATGAACACATTGTCGGTTTTGACTGTAACATCTCGACAAGGACCGCTACATCTCTATAAGAACTTAGGTGTAGTATTAAATATAAAAGAGTTCTCACACCATACGTTGGATAAGAACAAATATTATACGAAACTAATTGTCTAAAATTTGGGACATTGAACCTAGGAATGCAAAACGCTCACTCGTAAAACAATAGAGGTAGTACCGTAGTAGATATAATGATTAGGAGAAGAATTAATATTTTAAGTACAAGAGACAATTTAGATAGGAGAAGCAGATGATAGAGAATTCGGATTTTTTAAGTTATGGTACACGCGAAGGAGTCAAACAAGAAATGAAGAAGATATTGTCATAGATAGTTCGCTAAATGATGTAGTAGAAGTAAAAAAAAGAGGATAGGAGCTCTCAAGATAGTGGTGGCGAAAGAAATTATTAATGTAATTAACATATATGCACCTCATGTAAATTAGATTAAGATACCAAATCTAAATTTTCGAATGACTTAAATAAGTTATTACAAATTATTTCGCCAAATGAAATAATTTTAATAAGAGATGTAAATGAGCATGTAGAAGTAAAAAATGAAGAATATAATAAGATGCATGGGATAATGGATTTGGAACAAGAAATAAAGAAGGAAAAATTATATTGAATTTTGCGATAGCATATGACCTTGTACTTGCCAATACGTTTTTCAAGAAAAGAGAAGAACATTTGATAACGTTTAAAAGTGAGAATAATAAATGTCAATTTGACTTTCTTATGGATAAAAAGAATGTAAAAAGATTTGTAAAGATGGTAAGGTTATCCCTAAAAAAATTTAACTATCCAACATACATTAGTAGTATTGAATATGGGCCTCAAGCATAGTATTAATGGACAGAAAATGTATATAAAAGTTAAAGGATAGGCAGTCAAACATATTTAAGGGGAGGATAGGAGTACAAGTACTAAGAGAGATACACGGCGACTCAAATATGACTTTGGATAAGATGGCATGACATTAAAGTTGAAAATAAAAGCCAAGAGTGTACTCGATGGATCAAAGGAATGTGCACTACCAATTAAAGAATCTTGATGATGGAATGAAAAAGTATACGAGAAAGTGAAGAAAAATGAACGGCCTATAAAGTATACACTAATACGAATGACGACAACTTTAAAAAGTATACAATAACTAGGAAAGAGGCACAAAAGCAATGAATGAAGTCAAAAATGCAAGTTTTGAATGTTTATATCGAAAATTGGATACAAAAGAAAGGGAAAGGGAAATTTACAGAATAGTTAAAGAGAGAGGAAGACAAAAGATCTTATTCAAATAAGATGTATTAAAGATGAATGCAATAGGGTATTATTAAATGATGAGGAAATAAAAGAGAGATGGAAGAGATATGTTAATTAACTTTTTAATTAAGGTTTAGGTGATCAACTTAACTTCGGCAATTTAAGTAGCTTAAATAAGTATAGAAATTTAAATTTCCATCGTAGAATTTACGTTTCAAAAGTAGAACAAGATTTAAATGAGATGTAAAATGAAAAACTAATGAGACCAAATGATATTCTAATAAAGGTATGAAAGTGTCTAGGGAAATAAAGTATTGAATAACTTTCAAAGTTATTCAACCCGATATTAAAATGAAAAAAATATTTGTTTAGTAAAGAGTAAATACCCTAGCTCCTTTATATAGAAACAAAGGAAATATACAAAATCGTGCAAATTATAGGGGTATTAAACTAATGAATCATACCATAGTAATAGAAAAAAGTTATGGAAGGAAATCACGGTGACCGAAATTAATTTGAATTTATGTCTAGAAGGTCGACAATAGAAGTTATACATATTAGACAACTAAGTGAAAAAGTACCGGGAACAAAAGCAAAACTTACATATGATATTCGTCGACTAAAAAAACTTATGATAGAATTTCAAAAGAAATTATATGAAGATTTTTAGAAAAGAGAGGTGTTAGTATAGCATATATTGAACTAATTAAGGATATGTATAAGGATGTAATAACAAGAGTGAAGACTTCAGGAGGATTAACCAAAGTATTTCCCATAAAGATGGGGTTGCATCAAGAGTTAGCTCTAAGTGTATCTTATTACACTAATCATAGACTAATACAGTACCGTAGTCCATGTTGTTTGCATATGATATTATTTTAGTAGATAAGACACATAAAAGAGTAAATGTTAAACTCAAATCTTAACAAAAAGTGCTAGAAGTGAGATTTTATGCTTAGCAGAGTAAAAATAGAATATATGAAATTTAAGTTTAGCAATATTAAATACAAGAAGATAATTGTTAAGATAGAAGATGACGAGCTATCTATAAGTGAAAGCTTTAAGTATTTGGGATTATTTTTATAAAATGATAGACGAATTGGAAGAAATGTCTTACATAGAATACAAACAGGATGGATGAAATGAAGTAGAGCGTTAGGTATTCTTTATGATCGTAAAATACCTTTAAAATTTAAAAGAAAGTTTTATAAAATGACGGTTAGATCTCCTATATTATATGGAGTTGAATGTTGGGATAGAAGTCGAATATGAACAAAAGAGAGTTGCTAAGATGAGGATGTTTAGGTGGATGTATAAATATATATGAATGGACAGAATAAGAAATGAAATTATTAGAGAGAAAGTCAGGCTTGCACCTATTGAGGGAAAACTTATATGTTTAAGATGGTACGGACATATACTTACACGACCAATAAATAAATGTTCCACTTAAGTAATATGAAACTATAATAAATGTGTATAACAAATGAGGAAGAGGAAAATCAAAAAAGACTTAATTAGCAATAATAAAACAAGATAAAATTAATTTAAATATAAATGATGATATAGTAGGAGATAGAATCTAATGGTGTAGAAGGATCCAAATAACCGACCCCCACTAGTGGGATATGGCATAGTTGTTATTGTTATTATCCCTTTTACTACCCTCTTCACTTATTGCCTTTATCAATATCTTTCATTATCAAATCAATGTGTGTTTCTAGAGTGCCAAAACAATATTGGGTGTTTTTACTTTATCAGCACCTCAAAATTGGCATCATTGTTTGTGACATCAACACCTATCTCTCAAGCAATATCATCCATTAGGCAATATAAACACAATATGTATATAATTACATGAAGAAATTTATCAAATATAACTTTTCTATTGCAGTACAATAAAATTTAATGTTCATCGGCATATATCATGTTCAACCATCACACAACTATGTAACCTTAATGTAAGCCTCCTTGAATTTTAAATGATAGAATCCATGTCTTGATCTCCTTCACTTGTTCGTCTAGGTATGCGCCAACAATTTTATATGTGAAAGACTTTAGATGTTGGACACTATGTTATGGTAGTACATATTGTATGCTATATCAAGAAAAATTTAATTAAAATGATAATATTATGCAATAATTTAGCTGATAGATTTCTTCTTCTATTTTGTGTAGATATCATCAATCCTAATTTGCTTGCTATCGTGGTAATGTCATTGAATGAATATTAGTAATTTTAATTACACATCTTTGCCCCATGGAAAGAAAGAAATGACTAATACCATCTCGCTAAGGTAAGAAGAACACTTGCACTCCTCCCTAATATTGGTGCAGCAGTTGCACCACTTCCATTTACACAACTTTTGTTTCCTTCACCAACATTGGTACCACTTATGTCACCACTATATCGTATTTGTTGCTCATATTCATATTTAGCTTAGGAGACACACAGAAGGGCTAGAAATTCTCAGTCGTTTTGATATATCATCACTATGACCTTCAAATTCATCATAAATAGGCTTTCCAAACGCTTATCTATCATACTTAAATCTTTTTTAGCATCAAGTTCTTCTTTCATTACACATGGATTTTTTAAAAGACTTGAACATTTAGAAACAACCAAGTATCCACTAGCAAGAAGCTTCTTAAGGCATGTGACCCACCGTCATGTCTCATCATATCATAAAATTGATTTTCTACAGCTTCCCGATTTACCTCCTCACAGATGATCGAGGGTCGATCGTGTGAGGATTCCACCTTTTGCTATCATAAAATTGATTCTCTAATCGAGATTCATGCATCTAAGCTAAATCATGTGTTTGATTGTTGTTTGATTATCTATACATTATTTAAAAATTAAAATATCATAAAATATAAAATCAATCATATATTAATATAATTATCACACTATCTACACCAAATAAATCAAACTAATATAATATTAGTTAAATGCAAAATTATTTAATTAATACCTAAAATTATCTAATTAACAATTGACTAATTGTACTACTTAATAACTAATTATATATTATTAATTAATTAATTATAATCAGTTATTTAGATAAGATATATATAGTTATTAGTTATTAATTAATTATATAGATGAATGATATACATGTATGTCAGTTACTAATTAATTATATTGTATTATAATTAATTATATTATTAACTAATTTATTAATTTTAATCAGTTATCTAAGTATAATATATATAATTATTAGTTATTAATTAATTCATATAACTGATATATATCAGTTATTAATTAATTATATATAACTATATTTTATATAACTAAAAATATATATTATATACAATACAGTTTTATTTAAATCATTACATCTAAAATAATAATATGATTGCTCTCATTTCTCACGATTCCATTGTTCCTATATCTCACTATGATTTCTCAATCGCAAATTCCATAGGCAATCGCTACTTCTAACCGACAATCCCTTCTATCACCACAACTCCTATCCCTTATAAAAGCATTCACATTAGTTACCCTATCCAAAAATTTTACCATAAATTTTAGATAAGGTAGCTAAAAAACCTTTGCATCAGCTACCCTATCCATTCCCTAAATTTTACATTTATGAATAGTATTTCTCTAAATTTAGGGAATAAATTTCATTCCCTAAACATTATAGAGGAGAGAGAAAAACTAGGAAAGCTGATATATGGTGCAGTGAAAAGTGGATATCCAAATTTAATAAAGTAACTTTTTTACCTTAAATTATACATTTTGGATAAGGAAGCTGATGTGGATGCTCTAATATCTTCAAACTTGATTATTCACACATTGTTGCTTCGGAGCCCACATTTCCAACCACCACTCACCACTGCTATCCCTTTGTTCACTGATCCACACACATCCTTTCCTAATGCTAATTGAATCCTCGTTTTATAGACATCAATTTTGTTCACTATGATCAATAGAAGTAATGAAATTGGATTCCTCTCTGTCTCATCCACGTGGTATAGCTATGACAAGTCTCAATGTGATGTGTGGCCAAAACAATAGATTCTAATAGTTTAAGGCGGCATAGCTCAACACCAAAATCCTTGATCCCAATGTGGTCTTAGGCGAAGATTCTTATATTTTAATATGACACTTTATATTACAAGATACACGAATATCAATTTGGTAACTAAATAAAAGATACACATCAAGTTAATGTGTCCTTACAAGAGAGAATTAATATATCAAAAAAAACGTTTATTTTAGAGAAGTGTAAGTACGGGGATATGGCCCTGGTCATAAGAACTTATTTAGCTCAAGCAATTAACTATCAAGCTAGGTTTTGTTATGATGAAGAAATAGATCCACATTTTGTCAAAGTGAAAAATACAATTTACAAAGTTAAGCAAGTCTTTTCGAGGTTCTAGAATTTAATATATTTGTAATATGTTGGAGCATTATGAAATATGTTGGGATTTTATTGTAAATATGCAATGAGTTATTTTAAATTTCTATAATATAATTGATAGATAGGTAGAGGATGATATTACTAGATATTACCTTGCATAGCACACAATGAAGAGACACGATTCATACGATCTGTCCCAAATCGTTGGCATAACTATGATTTGATGAAAACTAATGACGTTGATAGATAGTGCAGTATCTAGGATAAGTAATCTAATTCTTCATTAATCTGACAGGATAACCATATTATATTACAAAAATATTATCTTCTGCAACATAAAAAACAAATAGATAAAGAGTAACATGCTCACCGTAAGTACCGACGCTGGAACAGCCAACACAGTCAAAGGAATATAAGCAAGAGCCCTAATTACAAACAAAATCAAAAGATCAACAAGCAGATAAGTGATAAGAAAAGGTAATTCTCAGGACTAACAAAACATGCTACAAAATGTCTAACTCATTAAATGCATCATTCAATTAAATCATCAATTCAAGAAAGGCAAGGGAAAACTCAAGAACTTAGATATTCTGTAGCGTCCAGATTTGGGAGGAAAAAATATCTCTTTCTGATCATTGTACTACTGAAGGAGCTGGTCTGATCAGAACAGGAAGATGGGGGGCTCTGGATTAGATAAATGACTTGCGCATATTACTTTCCTAAGGAATAACAGTGTTTCTAATTATAATTCAGTTTAGTTCTTTCGCTTGATTTAAGGTTGTATTTTTTTTTCCAGGGAAGCACATCTCCTCTATCAACTGAAATCTATTTTAGCACTTACCAAACCCCCTTGTTTTCCTCCATTTTGAAAGGATATCTGGTAATTTCAAACTATGGCAGTAGCTGAATATGCTGACTGGGACAGTACGAGCCTCATTAGTGCTTAGTGTGCCATAGGTAATTGAATCATATTTGCAGTTTACACAATAGCATGTACAAGTGTAGTAGACACATACTTAGCATGGGAGAAATGAAATGCAGTTTAGTGACACATGGAGAGATGACTAAAGAGGTTAATAAGCTTAGATGATTGTTAAGTTACACAATATTTTGGGGCAGTAGTCAAGTTTAACAGGTTAACTGCTTTAAAATTTAGATGGGAGTTAAGAGCACAAGATTAGAAGTGCCAAGCTCAGTGACAGCGTCTAGAGTGTTAGGTTAAGATTTAGGGAGTGAGAGAAACATTTAGGTGTTAATGACCTTGATGAGGTTTAGGTGCTAACCATGAATGATTTGAGTACCTAGTGGAGAATTCTTCCATAGGTCAGGTGTTCAATTGGATGGTGAAATTTTATGAGAGGATGTAGTGTCCAAGATTTTCATGTTGAATTTTTAATCGAGTAATTAGTAACTAAAGATTAATGTTGAGTTAATTATTGGATATGAATAGAGGAATAGATTACCAGATTTAAATTCTAGAGTTGTCAATCATCCAGAGATGCAATTTGATGTATCTGACTAAATCCCAAATAACATATGAGGGTGAATCAGTTTAGATTCATTTAATTTGAATTTATTTTTTATTTTGAGATGATTGTGAAGAATTACTGAGTGGAATTAATTTGAGATTTATTTTGAGATTTCATTTAGTGCATGGTTGAAGAGTTTTAGTTTTCTCTAATAATATTGTGAATTTTTTAATTGAAGCATGGCCTTACATTGAAGAGAACTGAAGATAATTCAGAACTAGATTATTTATTGTGTATTGATATTAAAATTACTAGAAATGTGTTGAAAGTCAAAATGTTATTCAACCCCCCCCCCCCCAACCTTCCAATATTATGATGATCGACTATCCTAATAAGTAATTAGTATGAAACTCTTAGAGGAAGAGGAGTAATCACAAACAACTATCCTAGTAAGAGATTGATTTATCTTGTATTGTGTTCTAGAAGATCTCTAGTGTTAAGAAATATTAGAGGAATTAAAAAATATATTGTCAATTTTATTCATCAATCTCATATATAGAGAGAGAAGGGAGCCTTGGCACAACGGTAAAGTTACGTGCGGGTTCAAGTCTCGGAAACAACCTCTTGCAAAGCCGGATAAGACTGCATACAATAGATCCTTCTCCCCCTAGCCAGCGCGCTATCTCCCCCGCTCCCCTGCTTTCAGATAGGATTATTAGAGGTCACGGTTCAAGTCTTGGAAATAACTTCTTACAAAGCAGGATAAGATTGCATACAATAGATCCTTCTCCGGGACCCCGCATTGATAGGAGCTTTGTGCATCAGGCTACTATTTTATTGAAACTAAGTCCATAATTTTTTTTCCCGAGTTTGAAAGAAAGGGAATCATCTATAACCATGTTTTTTAATATTAATTGTAAGTAACAAAAATATTGTAAGTATTAAAAATGTTGTCATGACCAAATTTAAACAATTTGTTAGAGATGCAAACTTATAGAATAGCATACAATACTAGGGTATAATTTTGAAGTGCAGGATGACAGAATATGCATATGATTATATCCACAGAATTTGATTAGAGATTTTTTTATTAATAGAATGCTGGAATCAACATTCATATTGTACAGAAACTTGATCAAATTTTTGTCTGTCAACAAAACAATAAAGTAGAATGTAGAAAGCAAAGTTGTGTACCAGAGGTAAATTGAAGGATGGTTACAGTCCTAAGGCAAAGACTAAGTTCTGTCACGTGGATGATTCCGGTCTTCTATCTTAAGAATGCAACTAGTAGTGCCATGACTATCAGCACATTGACACAAAAGGCCTGTCCAACTTCGAGCGAGCGATACTTACGAAAGCAACATCCTAAGAATCTTCTGTGCACAAACATTTATTTATTTATGGCCTACCATTTTATGCAAGCATTTATAAAGTTTCTTTGGTGTTCATTTATGCATTGACTGTATAATTTCTTACTTACTGCCTTAGTATAGATCAACTAATTTATAGATGGAATTCATAATCACTTTGCTCATTCTCAAGACTAGATCACAACAATCCTCTGTCCCTCTTGTAGAGCAAAACCTGGCGAGCTCAGTCAAGCAAAGCCACTGGCGGGATGAGTATGCATACAATAGCGACGAAGGGCACTTCGGCATCTGGCCATCAGATTTTTGAATGTGTAGAGAGAGCCATTCCTTGCTGAAGCTGACTTATTGGATGCAGCCATCGATGCAACTAAATCGGTAAAAAAAATGATGTGGGTCTTGCATCTTGAGTCTCCTTATCCACTCAATTTGTCTAGTTCGCTTGATTCTTTCACTATTTCTACTTTATCTCAGTCCTCATATCTCATTCCAAAACTATCCATCAATTTAGCCTTTCAAATCTTTCAACCAGTCATACTTGAGAAGGTCAAGTCTTCTTCAATCTCTATGAAATTAATGTGAGATAGAATCGTGTATTTTTTATATACATCTATACGATTTAATAGGTCAAATCTAATAGATTGTTTTTTCGGTTGTTGTAAAATTCTTTTTTCCAATCAACCATATCATTTGAATTATCTTGATTATTAGTTTTAATTTTGGCCCAAATCCAATTTAATTATGTGATTGAATTAAATGTGACTAGGTGAATTTAGGTTTCAGTTGTTGACTCGAACAAACTTTCAAATTTATTTTAATTTGTCAATTAAAATTGATTAAATTTTATTGTATTTGGTTTAGCCAAGTTAAATTAGAGTTGATCTACATTAACTAAATTGAAATAAACAACTTTATATAACTAAATTAATTCCTTCCATTTAGTCCATAAATGCATATTTTAAAATATATAATATAATGTCTATATATTTTTTTTAAAAAAAACTTTATTCATTTTAAAATAATTTTCTCAAAAAAAAATTGATATCTTTTATTGGCTCATCAAAAAATTATAAATCATAAACTTAATCATATAGTAAAGTCGTCTTATCATTTTTCAATCTTCTAACATGAATCAATGTTTCATCAAAATAGGACTCCTATAAGTGTTTATTCAAAAGTAAATATAATTTTGGAGTTTTTATCTTTGAGCAACATTGTTATAAATAATGTATGATAGTCAAGGTCCATCAATTGAATGCAAGTGTTGTTTTTATGCAGTGTCGGTCTTCTTGGAGCGGTGCGATAGTGAAGGTATGGAGTGTTATCACATGAAATTTTGGAATTAAAATTTAGCATGTTCGAACATGCCTCCCACCATACCTTGCCACCTGCACTAATGGTTAGTAGTCATCCGTAATTTACTTCCTCCGTGTTGCCCTAGAGACGGGTTAGCGAGGATATTAGGGGTAAGCGAATCACGTTTTTGCCACATATCTTTATGGGGTATCCAGTTAATTAGAGGGTGACAACTTTATTAATTATTATAATAAAATAATAGATTAATTTTCTACGGACGCATGTCTTCAGGGATTTTTTTTTTTCCATCCTTTAATCACTTGACGATCGGTTATAAGTTGATCCCATAATTTATTTCTATTCACATAATCTGAGGATAAATTTAAAAAGATAAATTTAAAAAGATATTTGAAATGAGTGTAATCAATTTTGTTACAATGTCAGGGTTGAGTGAGTAAAATAATTTTGTTTAAAAGTTTGTGCAGTTGATTAGAGTTGAATTTAATAGACTACTGAAAATCTACTACTGTTCAATTGCCACCATATTATTAGGAATTGAGTTCGGATTATGAGTTTTAATCATCCTGCGTTAAAGGCAGAAGAAAAATGATTGATAAATTATTAAAATTTGTGGATTGCAAAGTAACGGCTTGTCTTCTTGAATAAGCAAAGAGAGATTGAAGAACATGCAAAGAGAGAATGACATGCCACCTCAACTGAATGAATGAACGAATGGTTCTCCCCTTTTCGACCAGCTTTTTCCTCCGATTTCTCATCGACCGGCCGGTCCGACGTCCAATCTGACCTACCATTAATCAACAATAACAGATAAAACAAAACATACAGATAGATGAAGGGAAAAGTATATGTATGATATTTATTAACATATTGCATAGTTAACCCTTTTGTTCCCACGATCTTAAAAAAAATTAGGAATTGTTCGATTGTTTCGGCTTTAGCCCGGGTTTTCATTTTATTTTTTTTTATATGCAATTGTCGGTCTTAAATTTACAAATCAAATTCTGCTTTTAGTCTGAGGTTTTTTTTGTTGTTAATTTTAATTAATTTATTTTAGCTTTAGCAAATTATAATTCTTGACTCCGTTGCTGATTTCTACATGTTATTAATCTCGACTTGATGACCATTAATTTTAATTATCATTATTAATTGTCAATTGTCCAATTATTAGTGGTCAGAAATGGTGATCCCACGAGTCGTTGATAACCGCATGATAATAATTCTGTCTAAAGAAGTCCTAGAAATGGACCGCACATGCGACTTATTGAGCTTG
Organism: Zingiber zerumbet; assembly: GCA_037833815.1. NCBI lineage: Eukaryota > Viridiplantae > Streptophyta > Magnoliopsida > Zingiberales > Zingiberaceae > Zingiber > Zingiber zerumbet. The sequence goes on along the minus strand of JBBMJZ010000067.1, from coordinate 19,458,872 downwards.
TTTAAGAGAATCTGACCCCATCGGTCATCCGAGATGGTAAGTAATGACATGCTTGTCATATGAGGATGCGGGGTCAAAATTTAAGATTGTCGGGGCGTAAATCTCTGGACCCTGTGCAACTCACGCCACTACTACTTGCTATCTTGGCTGCCATGATTTACCTCCCTCATGATGATCTTGGGTCGGGTGCGGCGGGAGTGCTGGGACGAACAATTTCACTTTTTTGCTACTTGTTTAAGAGAACCCAAAAATTAAGACTTCAAAAAATGGAGCTAATTAAAGAACTCATAGAACTAAAAAACGGTGTAGAAAATTAATCAAGAATTACTTAAATCATTCCCTCTTTTTTCCTCTAAACACATAAAATTTTAATTTCTTTTCATGATTCAAGTGTGATCTTTATTTTTTTTATTTTTTGTAATTTAGGTATCTAATTCTCCCAACCAATTAATTTTAAAAATGACTGATCTAATCCCCCTTCTCAAAATATAGCCTTAACATAGGTCACCCTCGGTGAGAAGATGAGAAAGGGAATCAAGAGAGTAAAGGGAGAAGAAAGAAAACCAAAGGGAGAAGAAAGAGAAAGGGTTTAACATGGATATCCAGATTTAATAACTAAAATAGAAAGGAAAGACTGAATTGGGAGAAGAAAGAGACCTTTGTCTCTCTCTTTTTTGCCCTCTTTTTAGTTTATGGATTAAATAATTTTTTTAATTAAAAAATTAGAATTTTCTAAAAAGGACTTGTTAATGATGAAACGGTTTGAAGGTTTCAACGTGGGGTTGTCTGTATTTATTCCGAATTTCATGTTCACCCTTGAAATTTTAGGAAATTATCAAATTTCATCAAAAATATAGGACAATAAAATTAGTTTGCCGTGTCAATCTATTTGAATCACCTCTGCGTCATGGTAAATCTAAGAATTCTTTAATTTTCAAAGGTAATTAGAAAACAACCTTACGATTGAAGGATTTATCAATATAAAAGATAATAATTAACATAAACTTCCACCGTTACATACAACAAAGGATTTAGAGCTAGAACTCACTAATTTAATATTGTGCTGAGATACAATGATAAAACAAGCTTTTAAAATGAGGACTACTTGCATAAATTCATGAAACAATAATTGCTATTGATTTAAGAATCAAGAAGAAAGAAATCTCAGACAAGGAACCCATAATTTACACCCTAGCTCAAAACCACAAGACTTTCCCCCATTTAATTGATATATTTTTGCTCCCATATTTACTCCTAATCTACTATAAAAACTTTTCTTTCTCCTCGCTGAAATATAAAACAAAGTTTTAAAATTTTTTTCATGTCACAACAGTTGAATAGGAAAACATAAAACATGGACATTGACAAACAAAGAGGGGAGAAGAATAATATGGAATACAAAAGTGGCACACCTTTCAAGTTGAAGCTCTTGATTCTTCTCTTAGAATCATTTTGGCCCATTATAACATAAATATGTATAGTTATAGTACGAATATAATTAGTCACCTGCTATTTACAATTATTATTATTATTATTTGTCCGCATCTGAATCCCCACTGTCAAAGAGCATGCAAAGATTCTGATAATGGATAATATATACATGTTACTTTATATCTTTATATTGCATTAACACATTATTTATTGTCCGCGAGACTTCGATGAGCAGTAGTTTCGACTTTTAAATACGGATCCTACCCATTACGATGGAAACCACGACGAATTACATGAGATTATTCCTCCCATGAATATATAGCAAGTTTAAGAAAGCTGACATGTACACCTCTCGAACGATTTACTTTGATGACTATAAAAAACTTTTATAGGGGTAAATTGATCATCTCAGGATTACTCGATTCTAAAATTTAACGGGTGCGTGCCAACTAATAAATTAAAAATTAACACTATCTATTAGGTGTAACGTAGGATAACGATTATTTTACACGCGAAAAAATTGAGAAAAAAATAAGAAAAAGAATTTCTAAGGAATAAATTTTTTATTAAAACTTACGGGGTTCATCTCTCAACATTTAAACATTACTCTTATATAGACTATTACTTATATAGACCATAACTTAAGACCCAAATAAGAAAAAAATTATAATAATTACAATTAACAGATCTTAATTTCAATATGGTAAAAAAAGGAAATAATTTTTTATTCGAAAAGAAAAGTAATTAACTTTACGATCTTAACTCAAATTAAGATACGGATAAACACAAATTCTCTCTAAAAACTATAAATATAAAAATTACTCTAAATACCCAAAAGATAAAAATTATTAAAAATAGTAAAAATTCCTAAAAAGGATTTAAATGTTAAAATTTGGGGTTGAAAATTGATGATTACAATTACATCAGTAATAAATATAGATTTTTAAATTCTACATGTGTCGATAAATAAAGTTTAATTCTAAGTCCTCAGTTAAAAATTATACTCGTTTAAAATTTAAAGACTCGTACTAAACTTCAACACGAATTGACCTGCATTAAGGTGCCAGCAAATTAATATATAATATATCATGGATGCATTGATTGATTCCCACTCGGATAAGGACAAGATATGCAATGCATGGCTTCCTACTCCCACTTTAGACCTCCGTATTATTGCATCACATCATCGCCTTATATGATAGTTCAGCTCCAACCACCAACAATTCTCTAATAATAACCTCGACTTACCCTAAATCTTAAACCCTAATAACCTCAACTTACCCTTAACTTCTTTCCCCTACGTGCGTCAAAAAAAAAAGAGAATCGTCGTTTTAATTAAGTCGATCTTTGACTAGGATGTAACATGTGAAGTCCTCTATCATGTATCCTCAAAATTAACAGAATCGATAATTTATCAAGCCACTCATCTAACCTTTTTAAAATGTTTAATCATGTCCTACTTTAGAGGGAGAATGCCACCGTAAAGATAAAATTAATTAGTGTTGTGTGATTTTGAAATTACAAAAAACAATCTCTTTCGTATAAAAATGAGGTTGTGTTAAAAAAAAATCTCAATATAATCCGAGTTTTTTTTTTCAGAATTACGTATTAATAGAAGGTTTGCCCTTTATCCATTCTATTTTTTACAATTATCAATTTACATATTCATTTTCTAGAATGTTCTTTTCCTCTATTAACTTACTGCCACTGTCCTCTAACCTATTCGAGCTAGAATGTTAGTACCGTCTTTGTCTTTTCTTTTGACACAACTAAACATGGCTAAACATATTCATACCATTTGCACCCATTCAAAGAAAAAGCTTTATACCTTTTTTTCCTAATTTTTTTAATCCTTAACAACGCATTGTAATAGGTTCCTTGTGTGCCCTAGGGTTTCCATTTAACACAAACAGATCAATGAAGAATCTTGACATACATGGAGAAAGACCGTCCCCAAATGAATCCATAGTATGAAAATATTAATATTTGAGTTTGAGTTTAAAAAATATGTGTGATATTCAAATTTGATTAGAAGCTCCAAAATATAAATATTTTTAGCTCGAACTCGGTTCGAAATAAAATTCGAGCTTGAACTCAATTCAAAATATTGTTTGAACTTTGATTTGAGCTCAAATTTGATTCGAATTATTTGAACTTTGATTCGAGCATAATAGAACTATAATTCAAAATTACTTAAATTCGAGTTTTAATTTCAACATATTTAAATTAAAATTATCTAAAAATAATTAGAGTTCGGAGTTTGGTTTTGGAGTCGAACAAAATATTATGGATCAAATTTGCCTTGAAAAAATTATTAAAAATATTCGAATTCAGCCCCAATTTGATAATTTCAAATTCAAATTAAATATATTTTTTTGAACCAATTCGATAAACTCACAAATAGGAATATAGGATCAATTAGTTTGCACCCCAAACAGTCCCCAGTGGTTAGTCGCCACTCCTCACCCGCAACCCAAAGTGTGAAAATTTGTGTTAACAGTTTGTTAGTGAGTCACAATTAATCCTTGGTCCCATGCAACCCTACCATTTCCTTCACCATTCTTGCCTGCCATGATCCATCTATTTCACTGAATTGATCTTGAAATTCATTGGGAGAGACAAGTGTACCTAGAACACATGTGAGGGGGAAACCTAACTTGATACATAGCTTCAAAAACACAACTCCACTCATTGTCCTTCCTTACCAATACCCTCAAAAATAAATAAATAAATAAATAAATAAAAGATTTTCAGGGCATTGTATATATATGTGCTCTGTTCCACCTTCGCCTTGCCCATCAAATGAAAGCAGCAGCAGCAGCTGCAGCAATGGCTTCCATGATCACTGCTTCTCTTCTGGTCTTCTCTCTTCTTCATTTGGGCAATGCGTTGAGCGTGGACTACTACGCCAAGACCTGCCCGGACGCCGAACGAGCAGTGACTGCGGCCGTGAAGAAGGCCATGGCGAATGACAACACAGTTCCCGCGGCTTTGCTTCGCATGCATTTCCATGACTGTTTCATCAGGGTATGTATACCTCTTCTATTTTTCTAGCTTCATCGATCGGCGGTGTCGTCGGACTGACTGTAGTTGTCGTCGCAGGGCTGCGATGCTTCCGTGTTGCTGAACTCGAAGGGGGGCGACAAAGCAGAGAAGGACGGGCCTCCGAACATCTCGCTCCACGCTTTCTACGTCATCGACCACGCCAAGAGGGCAGTGGAGAAGCTGTGCCCGGGCGTGGTTTCCTGTGCCGATATTTTGGCTTTGGCTGCTAGAGACTCGGTCGCACTGGTAAGTGTGGTGGTTCTGGCTTGGGAGCTCGATGATCCTGGTCTGATAATTTGGAGTGCTGCTGCAGTCGGGAGGGCCGGCGTGGGAGGTTCCACAGGGTAGAAGAGATGGGAGGGTTTCCAGAGCCAACGAGACGAATCAACTGCCGGCTCCGACCTTCAACTTCACCCAGCTGAAGCAGAGCTTCTCGCAGAGACGACTGTCCACCAAGGACTTGGTAGTTCTCTCAGGTAACAATCAATCACTTTCAGACTCTGCTTCAGTTATAATTAAGTCTAGGGATTAAACTAGAGCACTAAATTATTATTATTACTATTATTTTGACGAGTAAACACGTGCCCAAGAATATTCTTTCTTTTTAAAAACAAAAAGTAAGGAAGAACTTTGTTTCAGCGATCAACCACCCTTCGTTTTATTGTTAATTTCCATACACTTTCTTGCCTTGAGCCACTGCATTATGTAGCCCTCAAACTGCCCTCTTTCTGGCTGTCTTATTTGTCTCTTTCCATCAGCCTCTTCTTATTCCCTTCCCCTTAACGTTTTAACGTGCACTTTAATTTGTACTGCTTTATCTGTATCTTTCCTGCTGTGAGCAAAAACTTCTTTAAATGTCTCCTCACGGCACGTTGCAATGGTGAGAGATGGGACCGTGTCGTGTGCAACGATGAAAAATTCACTTCCAAAATTAATCGGATACTAAGGATTAAATGTTCAGATTACAAATAAAAAAAACTTCTTTGATTAAAAATAACTTGTTCTTGCCTTGATGAAGGAGGGCACACCTTGGGCTTTGCCCACTGCTCCTCCTTCCAGAACAGGATCCACAACTTCAACGCGACCACCGACGTGGACCCCACGCTGGACCCCAGCTTCGCGGCGCGGCTCCGGAGGATCTGCCCCGCCCACAACAAGGTGAGGAACGCAGGGTCGGCCATGGACACCGTCACCCCCGCCGTGTTTGACAACGCCTACTACGAGCTACTCCTCCGAGGCCGGGGCTTGTTCTCCTCCGACGAGGCCCTTCTCACGCACCCTAAAAGCCAAGGCTTGGTGTCCCACTTTGCGAGCTCGCAGGAAGACTTCTTCAAGGCCTTTGTGAAGTCCATGGTCAGGATGGGAAACTTACAGGGAGGAGAGGAAGTGAGGAAGGACTGCAGAGTGGTTAATTAATTGATCAGTAACTTTGGTGGTTTCATAATAATTATTGTTAATTATCAAATTGCCTTGCTCATTTGAGTTTAAGTTGACTAATCAACTCAGCCTAACAAACTCGATTAACTTAACTAGTATCTTTAGCCTCGTCAACCTAAACCACACACCCAAGAAATCTCATTAGATCAATCAAATCAAATATATTATTTGATTGATCAAATAATGCCCTTTAAAAACACACATAAATATCCTTATATTATGCTTCTAATGATATTAAAATTTTAGTAACATCATCTAAAAATATCCAATAAAGTAATTTCATACTCCCTCGTATTCCTAACATTTTATAATATTATAATAAAATATTAATACTAACTTAAAAAGTATCTCAATTTAGCGATATAACAATAGTTTAACATGTCTTGTTACTACGATCTTAATAAGGATAAATTTAAATATCATCTTAACTCATTTATATTGATATTTATAAGTGTCTTATATTTTTTTTATAAGGACAATAAAATTATCACATTAACTAATATACAATGACACTAATACATGTCATTTATAATGATACAGAGTTTAATAATCTAGACTCGGTCAACCTAGAGTACTCAACATGGAAGATCCTTGAGTTGGTCCAAGGAGATTATAGATGGCATTTTAATTCCTTACTCGGATATAAGTGGCTGGATTTAGCTGAGTCCATAGAAGTATTCAAATGATGTTGGGTGATCTCCCAAAGATATCCGCTTCAGATGACAAGGAGCACGAGATACCTATTGATGCAAAGGTGGAGACGGCCACCCCAGCCGCCCCCCGAGCTCTGCCCACGGGTTATTGCGACAATAGGTGATATAGAATGAGTCATAGCTACTACTGTTCAGGAGATATTACGACAACAATTAGTTCCAGATCCACCTCCAGTGATGACTACAAAAAGAATGATGTCGCCTCATGTGGTGCAATTTCAGGAATTTACCATAGCACCTCCAAGAAATCAAGGGGGACGAGGATTTGCTGCAGTACCTCTGACAAAGCGAGTAGCTCGATCGGCAAGTTACCCCTTTTTCTCAAGAAATTCTAGATAAAAACATTGTTGAATAGATTTCGGCCACACCAAATTAGTGAATATGTAAGAATGGCAAATCCAAAAGAACACTTCGGACGTTTAGAGAATGCTTCTCTTTTGCATCAATACTCGGATGATATAAAATGTTAAGTTTTTCTAACAGCCTTGATAGGGCTGACACAACTTTAGTTTAATAGGCTATTGTTAGTGTTGGATGCAATCTTGAGGGTCACACGTTTTGATATTTAGTAAAAGATTTTAAGTTATGTTTATCCTTTTATTTATATTTGATATGTATATATGAGTATGTAGGTTTATAAGATACACATATGATTCAACATGATAGTTTAGGATCCGGTGAAGGATGGAGTATCCGAGAACCGTGGACAAGATAGCAAGGACAAGTGTAAAATATCGAACCAGATAATAATTAAAAAAATAAGGTTTAATGGACGAATAACCTTAATGGAATTTTTAGAAATTTTTGAAAATTTTCAGGGATTTAATTAGAGTCCATAGGGCATATTTTGAGGGGATAAAATTATACACTTTGGAAAAGATCTGTTTGGGATATCTAAATTTGGGAGTTGATTAATTCTATTAATCTAAGGTATAAAACCAATACCTAAGTTTTGGTTTCCCTAATTTCTTTTCCCCCTTCTTCTCTCGCCGATCCCACTTTTCCCAAACCCGCGCCGAATCCTCCTCTCCCGAGTCCTCACCTCGCGACGCCGCCGACCTTCTTCTTCCCTCAAGCCAAAGCCGCCGATCTCCTCCTCACGCGTGCACCACAGCCGCGCCCTCACTCCCTCACGCGATCACCAAACCGTCGCCTCTGTCCATGGCACGGGATCGTGTCGGCGTTGCTCATCCCGGCATTGACCGAGCCTTCATCCCTCTTCTCCTTGCGAGCTCCTGCAACCACATCCGGCGACCTTTCCACCGAGTCGTGCCCTAACTGATTCGGCAAGTATTTTTCCCTATGTTTGTACAAGATCCATTAGATAGGGGTTATGTATCTAGGTGAGGTTGATTTGCTTGTCTGAGATATGCGTTCAGTGGATGAGTCTTGATTCGAGTTCTTCGTGATGTTGGTTTTCTCTTGTGATGTTTTTGAGGTTCTAGATTTGTGGGAGGTTGAATCTTCTTACTGCGGGGTTTCCTTTCTTGTTCTTTTGGAATGGATTTTAATGGCGGGATCAGATTTATGGGTGATTCGAGATGTTTTGGGTGCCCTTGTGTTGCTCGACAAAATGTTTCTTTGAATGCTAGTTTGAATTGGCAAGTGGGGATTCGATTTAATGCTTTGTTATGGCTGGAATTTCCATGGGCAGATTCATAATCTAGTATATGCTTTTAATAGGGTATCCACTGATTTTTTTTCATAACTTCGTGTTAGTGTGAATCGGATTTAAGATGGTGAATTGATCTTTGATGCGGTGTTCATTGCTTCTTTTTAACTAGAATTCTAGACGGACCTAGTAGATTGTAACTCCTTTTGGATGTGGTTCTTATTTCTTCAAGATAGTTGGGAATTTTGGATAGATTTGGAAGATTGTGAGATGATTTCGATGTTTGTTCTAGTTTGGCAAGTGAGTCTCAGAGTTTTGGATGGATTTGGGTGAATCGAAGTTCATAGTTGGATTAGAGTTTTATTAACCTAATTAAGTTGGGTTTGGATTTAGCTAGTTGTTGTTATGAAATTAGCTAAATTATACATCACGTGATTTGCAGGACATTGATTCGAGACGAGCGTTACGACATGGGTTTTAGTCTTATACGATCGACAGATGAAGGCGGGTACTTCTTACTTTGTTTCTGTAGTCCTTTGAACTTAGTGCATGAGATATATT
>JBBMJZ010000067.1:19427393-19441799 GCA_037833815.1 Zingiber zerumbet | reverse complement strand
CGACCCATGAGGTCCATTCGTCCGACCGGACGAGTGATCCGCTCGGCCACTCCTTTTCCGACCGAGATAACCAGACAACCACCTTTGGCTGAAGCTCTTTCCGTAAAACTGGCGTTGACCGCCTTGACTTTGACCAACACCGTATGGACTCTCCCTCTTCGCCGCATCACTTACTTTAGTTTGCTTTGGTGTTGATGGTTCACTACATATGGTTGTGGATATAGAAGGCTTTTTTTTCATCCTCATATTCCTCTAGGGCACAGTCATGTTACTTTTTTTTTTTAATTTTAAATTTTGAAGTTCTTATGCTCACAAGGAATTTTCATGGAGGTTAACCACTTTCTTCTACAATTCCTTTGCATCTTCATACTCATTAATCTTGCATAGAACTTCATTAGGCAAAGCATAAGTTAGTAATTTTTTTTGTCTGCTCATTAGCTTTGAATCTCTTGATTTGTTGATCAGTTCAATTTTCCTTCTTGATTAGCCTCCCCTCCTTGTCCTTTAGAGGTTCAAATCCTTTGATGATAGCCACCTAACACTTGAAATACACAATCTGCGACTTCCAATAAGCAAAGTTCACACTGTCAAAGTATAGTGATGTAAACATGTGTTGTCCTTTTAGCATCCCTATCCTTGTTTATTGTTCAATTAAGTGGTAGGAGAACCTTGCTTTGATACCAAATGTTATGAGCTATAGTGCATATAGAGAAGGAATGAATAATTAATGTTTGTTAATATTAATGATATACATTAAAAGTAAAATACACAAACATGGATAAGATAAAACAGAATATTTAACGTGGTTTGGACCTTGTGGTTCTACTCTATGACCTATTAACTTAGTTGTTAGGTGAGTCATTCCTCTAAATCTTGTACAAGAATCTTTCCTATGAGATATTATAAAAATGATAACAAGAGAAATTATAATATGAGCCTCGTGTTATCTAAAGCACTTAGGAAATGTCTAGCTTTTACTCTTTTGTCATAGCTATATGTTAATTTCTACATAGGTATTGAGTAAAAGAAGGCTCAAGGCTCCAATGATTAGTTTTTGAACGCCTCCAATTGATTGAAATTTAAAAAAATCTATTAGCCAATGGTCAATTGACTAGACAAACTTCTAGTCAACTGCCCTAGTGTCTAACCCATTGAATTCCAATAAAAATATTTTGTTCGATGAACATAGTGCCTTTAATTGACTCCTTAGCTGACTTAATCCTATAATAGACTAAGATCACTTCTTGATGATTGAATTTGGTCAAAGATGTTGACTTCACATGACTTATGACAACTTAAGGATTGAGCTTCACAACCGATTATGTCAAGGAACCATGTGTTTCTTAATTGAGGGGTCCTAAAACCTACTACATCAAATAGTTGATGATGTTCCCAAAACGTGAACCCATGATTACAATCATAATTCTCTCATAGCGCATTTGTTTTCTTATCTAAAGGTCTCATCTTCAATTCCAGGTCTTCATTTGCTTATCTAAATGCCCTGCCTCACCTTAAGGTCTCTGTCCATTTGCCTAGAGATCTTGCCTCTTGATTTTTAAATATCGTTAATGCTTCTCGCCCATAAGCCCATTTTGGTCTTGACCTCTAAGCCATTGAATTAATACCTCTCCAACTTGATCGCATCAAGTCATATCTCAGTATGACTCAACCACATCGAGTGAGCATGCCAGCTCCATGACATCTACTAAACTCCTAGTCAATCTTGACCCTATAAGTAACCTATTAAGACCACTTGGACTTCTCCATCATTAACCAAGCATCTGGTCAATTTTAACCTTCTTGAACTTCATCATCTACTAAACTTCTAGATCAACCTTGATCTCCTTGAACTTTCATTAACCTGCCAAAACCTCCTGGGTTTCTTCATCATCTTCCAATTATTTAGTCAATCTTGAGCTCCTTGAATTTCCACCTATGAAACCTAACATGTATCAAACACATGGTAAGGCTAACTTAAATCCTTTGCCAATAATATTAAAATAATTTAGTGATTTTAGTCAAACTCAACCACTCAGATCATAATTGCATAACATATCTCTCTTTTATTAAACCAATCCACTTAAACCTTAACCTAAACTTCTAAACCCTTAATCCACTGATTAGCTGTGATTAAACCACAATGTGTAATAATGGAATTGAACAGTGATGTTCTTGGCCCATAGGAGGTCCACTAGAGTATTGTGGGAACATTTGAGACAACTAGACCTAAGGTTTTGGTTAGGTAGAAGATTGGAATTTTTTAATGCAGTCTAGTAAGGAGCATGTTCACTGCCATGATATGGTAAATGATCTGAACTTCTAGCATAGCTTTTATTTTTGTTAATTATTCATCATATTATTTTTTTAAAACTCACTAGGCACATCCAAGACATATTACCATAATGTTTATTATTTGCAGATGATATTGTTTTGGTAGATAAGACACATGAAAAATTAAATGCTAAGTTCTAATCTTGGCGGGAGGTACCAGAAGTGAAGAAAATTTTTTTGGGTTAGTAAAGTAAAACAAAATATATGAAATTTAAATTTAGTAATATTAGACGTAGTTAGACAATTGTTAAGATAGGAGATGATGAATTATTTGTTACTAAAAGCTTTAAGTATTTAGGGTTGTTTTTGCAAAAGGATGAAAGAGTTTAGAGAGATTTCTTATATAATACAAGCAAAATGGTTGAAATGGAAGAGTGTCATGTGTTTTTTTGTGATTGTAAACTATCTCTAAAATTTATAAGGAAATTTTACAAAATAATGGTTAGATCTGTTAGGTTATATGTAGCTGAATATTAGACTCGAGCAAAAGATTAGAATCGCAGAGTTGAGAATGTTAAGGTGGATGTACAAAATAGATAGGACAAAAAAAAGGAGATAATTAGAGATAGTATTGGGTTGCGCCTATTGAGGGAATGATCCAATTAAGTGATGTGAAATTATGATAAATACACATATCAAATGAGGAAGAGAAAAACTAAAGAAGACTTAATTAGTAATGATAAAATAAGATAAAATTTATTTAAATATAAAAAATTATATAAGAGGGGATAGAGCATAATGACGCAGGAGGATCCATTTAACTGTCCAATTAGTGGAATACGGCTTGGTTGCTGTATTCACCATATTTTGTTTTGAAAGTAGATATATTTGTAGTTTCTCTCTTATGTTGTACTGTCTCATTTGATTAGGTGATTCCTGCATTTGAGGAAGCAATTATTGGCATGGCACCTGGAGGTATCAGGAGGTGATGTAGCAGCCCTATCATAATTTTCCATTTAATAATTTTGCATTTACTATTAAGTTTGTTGGAATTTCTAATAGATACGCACAACCATAGTAATCATAAAGTGCATTTGGTTCCTTAACCAATTAAATCGTCAGTTGGAATACTGAAAATTTGCAATTCCAATCAAATTTGCTATGAACTTGTGATTCCTCTCTAAATATACATATTATGTAGTCGATTGGTGACTCTTATATGTTGGTAAATGTTGCATCGTGGAAAATTTGATAGATGTAGCACTGTTATGACAACCTCAGTGTCATGTGGCTTTTTTGCTCATGTCATATTGAAGTGACATGAGCACATTCTTGGGGGCCCTTTATTAGATTCACATGAAGTGCTGTTGTAAAATTGTTGCATTGTACACTACTCAATGGTTTATGAATGAAAAATAGGCTGTTAATTTTTTGTGATTTTTGAGTGTCACATTCATGACATGTGTTTCAAAGGGTGCTTATTTGACCTTTTTCAAAGTCCAGGCAACTATTTATATGCTATAACATATAATTCAATAGCATTGCAGGATGATAGTACCTCCCGAATTGGGTTATCCCGATAATGACTACAACAAACTTGGTCCCAGACCAACGACATTCTCAGTATGTCTGGATTAAATTCATTAGTACACTTCTAGCAAAGTGCTGATTATTGTTTATTCTTCAGGGCCAAAGAGCTCTCGATTTTGTTCTGAAGAATCAAGGCCTGATAGACAAAACCCTTTTATTTGATATCGAACTGCTTAAAGTTGTCCCGAGCTGAATGTGTTCTGTAGTTTGTTAATTTTTTGCACTACAATATTTGATTTTACCATTTTGCTTGACAAGCGGAATCATTTTTCTGAGATTGATTCATGCTTGGCAAATATGATGACCAATTCTGTATATTTCAATGTCATGTTCATGAATTACTTTCAATCACACTATTAAATGTAACTTGTATTTTCCATCATTTATTTGCTTTAGTTCACTTCATTAGAATAATTTGTTATTCAATGCCATCTTCACCAGATGTCTAATGACGCACACTGCAATTGGAGGTTTTTGAGAAGTAGCCATTAGGGTTGTAAATAAATTAAGCATTTGTAAGTTTGGTGTTGGGATTGATAAAAGATTATTTATATCCATTAAATACAATGTCAAATAATTGAATAAAATAACATGAATATATGTGTTAAGCTCATAGTTATTTATTCATGAATTATTCGTCAATGAAATAAAGGAATAAATACACTTCTAAAATCAAGTATACTAACAAACTAAATAAGTTTAAAGATATAAAGATTTCATTAAGAATTTAATAATATTTAAGAGAATGAAGCTCAAATCAAGTTTAATCAAATTCAATTTAAAAAAAAAAAAGAAAAATAAGCTAAGCTTGCATAACTTTTTCAACAGCTTTATTAATTTTGAACTTGGCTGTGACTCAATTACCTCAACAAATAATTTTGAACAACAAAATTTGATTTGATTCGATTCATTTATAACCCTAATAACCACTAACAAAATATAAGATTATGAGTTTTAAAGGCCAGATGCTTTGATACTACATCAGAAAAGAATACAAGAAACTGGCATACATAAATTATACAAAGATACACAATTGACAACAAATTTCAAATTAAATAGCACGGTAACTTTCTATGCAACATACTTATTTCTCGCACAATTAATCAACTAAATCAAAATTAAGAAAGAAAATAAATGACCCTTTTAAGTAGTTCAATAACCTAATAAGGTTTGACCTTACATCTGAAGCTTGCGGCATTCTTCAATTTTCAGCACTCGCAAATGTGTTTTGATTATCTCTGGGATGTACGACAGCTTGGGACAAGCATAGATGTGCAAGGAACAGAGAGATTTCAATTCGTTCAACCAATTTGGCAGAGCCACCAAATTATTGCAACTCATAATTTTCAATTGTTGAAGCCTTCTCAAGTTCTGCATTCCTCCTGGCAGATACCTCAGCTCCTGGCACCCAACTATCTCTATCACTCTAACAAATTTCATATTTTTCCATCCCGAAAACTCGCGACTCCACCATGGTTCCATGTTCAACCATAAATTGACCTTTTTATCATACAAAACCCAACTATCCACATTAAATGAATTCAATTTTGTGCATTGAATTAGCTTCAACTCAAGGAGTGCACGATCGCAACCATAACTACTAATAGACAATTGCTCTAATGCAGGCATCTCAGAGAAAGTGAGTTCTTCCAAGCTGACACCAATGCAGGCATCATCCACCTCTTTTATCGAATCCATGCCACTTATTTCAAGTTTCTTTAGATTTTTAAGTTGTCCGAGTGGTCGTAGCGCACTGCATTTCTTCAGATTGATGAGCTTGACCTCAACTAGGGAATTGACATTGGAAATTTCTTTGCCCATCCAACTAGGAAATTCCATTCCCATATAAGAAATGATCTCTATACTTCTCAACTGTTTGTTGAATTCGAAGGCTTCAAGTAGCTGCAGCGAAGTTGCTGGTTCGCACACTGACATATCGTTATCCCAATGCAGTGACACATATTGGAGTCTCTGTATCATCCACAACGGCTCAATGTGAGTCTCATCCTCTGTCTTCGACACTCGTTCTAGGTTCCGCAGTCGTAGTTCTTCAAGATTTGTCAAAGCCTGCAACTCTTTGAGTCCGAAGCTTCCATCACTAAGACCAGCTCTGATAAATATTCCTGACAACTTACGGAGGTTTATCATCTTTTGAATCCCATGGGGTAATAATGACATGGATGCACATCCCACGATGTTGAGGACTCTCAACGTTTGCATGCTGCTCAAATCCTCCGGTAACTCCATGAGCCAGCAGCAACCTTCCACATTTAGCTCTTCCAAGTTCTTGAGTCTGGTCACAAGTTTAGGTAATTTGCCAAGCTTTGTGCACCGAACTAGTTCCAAAATCTGCAGCTTCTGAAGCTCATGAATTCGTTCAGGTAACATTTGAAGCTTGTGGCAACGAACTAAACTTAAAACCAACAAGTTAGTGAGGCTGCAAAGTGACTCTGGGAGGGACTCCATGTCGTTCTTGGAAATGTGGAGGTATCTCAAGTTTAACCACTTGCTTACTTCTCTAGGTAACTGCCTGATGAGAGTAGTCTCCAGATATAACGTGTGCAAATCTACGAGTTTTGCCAGCATCTTTGTTGTTCTCATTGCTGCTGTTGCTGCTTCTTCAGGTCGTCGTCTCGTTTGGACTTTTGAAATCGGAGTTGCTGTTTCATCATCTTGCACAATCAGTGTTCTAAGCTTGCTGCTCACCTCGACTGGCAAGCTTGGCAGCCGAAATGCACGGGCTTTAGAGTCGAATACTAAACACAAATGGCGGCACTGCCTTGGGATTTTTACTCTTGAATCTTTACCGACCCTTATTTGCAAATATTGTATCCCCACAATTGCTTCCATTTCATTTGCATCAAGTTTACCTTCCTCTAATTTCAATTTCCTTGGCCAAAATTCTTCAGAAATCTTGTCAATGATTTCAATCAAATCAAATTCATCTCCCTTAAATGGCCATTTTCTTTGCCAAAAGTCGTAAGAAATTTCATCAATGACCCCAATGAAATCTAATACAGTTCCATCAGCAATCAATAAGTGTAGGATGACTTCAGGATTAGGCTTACTAAGAAACAATGATAGATATTGAAATGTTCGTATGCGGATAAGTGAAAAAGTTTCAGTGGGATCATTATCATTTTCAAACTCAAAATTGATCCAATCAACATCATACCTGAATGATGCTGTATACTTTGCCCAAATTGGCAACCCATTGCAGTCTTTGAAAAGCTGCTTAGCATGCCCCAGGGACAATTTGCGTTGCTCTGATGGGTTGGCTGATGCATCATGATGTCTCAGGAACAATTTCAACCATGCATCCTCTGATAATCCATCCAAGTTGTATGTTTCAACGAACCTCATCCCATGTAGCATATCAGTGCCAAATTCAGTTCTTGTTCTGTGGGTGATCAAGATCGCACTCCCTTGCCCTCCGACGCGCAAGAGGATACGCTTCAAACCATCCCACTCCACTTGCAGTCGATTTGGAAAGTCTTTGCAATCTAGAACAAGAAAATATCTGCTTCCCCCAAGTTGTTCATTGACAAATTCCCACATGACTTGTAGTGGTAGGCCAAGTTTTAGTTTGCAAACATGCTCAGAGGCCTCCCCCATCTTGATTATGGATCTTTGAAATTCTCTGACAATCATATTGGTGAGATTGAGAGATGAATTTAAATCCACATCCACCCAGATGCGATGATGGAAGTATTGACACACCCAAGTGTGATGGTAGATCATTCGGGCGAAGGTAGTCTTCCCAACCATTTTTGGGCCATTTATCACAATGACTAGTGGATCTTCATTCTCATCATCAATAGCAGCTGCAGCACCACCACCACCACCGTCATCATCATCATGGTTGTCGTCGTCATCATCATCATTGTCGTCGTCATCATCATTGTGATTGTTGAATGACGGTTGTTGAAGAATTGCTACGATTTTGTCTACATCTTCATCTCTCCCAACCACCTCACTTTTTAGGATGGCCATGTACTCTTCTTCAAGTGGATCCATGGAATCCATGGATTCCCTTTGAAGGCCCAATCTAGATCCTCTATGCATGAGATAGTTCAAGTTGAGCAGCATCTCTTTGAGCTCCACCAAAATGAGATGGCGATGGTGTGTCGGTCGAATGCCACTCAAGCAAGAACAATGCAAGTGGCGAGCAGACGACTCTACAATTGTCTTCTTCGAATCCAAAATTTGGTTGAGCAAGTTTTTCATATCTGCAATTGCTACATCCACATCCCTCAACCATTCCATCTCCTCATTCTTCAACCATCCAACTTCATATAAAAGCTTGAACCTGATCACTGCAGTCATGGAATTGACAGCCCAAAGGTTATCACGAATCATTTCTAGATGGTGCTGAATATCTAGAGGTTGAATTGCCATCATTGTCGGTGACGGTCGCATTTTCAACAACAAGTACTTCAATTCATAGGAGGCCAACATGATTTCCACTACTTAGCTTAGTTTTCTTTCCTTGTGATTGAGCTTATGCAACGATGGTGGAAGTGGTGGTCAAGAAAACTAAGTGGGACGTAGCATAAGAGAGATATCTTCATATTTTATTTGTTATCTTCACAAGCAACGATTCTTGCTTTGGAAACCAAGATATCCTTTATTTGTTATATTTTTAGTATGCTGAGAAATGAAGCAAAGGGGCTATTGTTTATAAGTTGAGTGCTTCTTTCATGGAAATTTATTCTTGAACGGACCCTTTCCGTTGTGGAAGCTCTAAAAAAAAATCTTATAAAATGTTCCAACACACTCATCTAGTATAAAATTTTCTCAAAATTTGATAATTGCATTCTTCTTTCAGAAGTTGATGCAATTTCTTTAATGTCCTACAATAGAAAAATATAGTCCCCGGACATGACTAAGTGGTTAATGCATGAGTATTTGTACAATAGAATCAGGAGTTGATCCTCGACAAAATGCTGAGGATTAAAAAGACTCTCCCATACATTTGCTATTTGCAGTTCTCTGATTAACCTCCTCCGTATTGACCATGGGACGAGTTGGCGAAGGCGCTGGGACGAGCGTTTCACCTTTTGGATAATATAATAGAAAAATATAATCAAGCTTGATAAATTAGAATAAAAAAGCTTTGATAAAATTATTTTAAATAATTTTAGAAATTGTAAAACCCTAAATTGCTAAACTAAGTTGAGTCTCTAGAATAATAAGACAATGATAGAAATGAAAGGGGATATGTTCCGTGATGAACAGGGGTTTAGTCAAGTTGAAAGACTCGATTACGATGAGACTTATGCCCTGGTAGCTAGACTTAAATCCATAAGGATACTGCTAGCCTATGCAACACACAAATGATTCAAGTTATACCAAATGAATGTTAAATCTATATTTTTAAATGGGCAAATTAAAGATGATGACTATGTAAGTCAACCACTAGGTTTTGAAGACTTAAAACATCCAAACCATGTTTTTAAACTAAAAAGGTATTATACGAATTAAAGCAAGAGCCTAGGGCTTAGTATGAAAGACTGTCTAGTTTTCTAAGTTCAATAGGGTTTAAAGAATAAATTGACCCCACATTTTTTTTATAAAAACTCTTGACTTAGACATATTTATAGCTCAGGTATATGTAAATGACATAGTATTTGGATCAATCGATTCAAAATTTTTAAAAGAATTTATAACTTTAATAGAAAATTAATTTGAAATAAGCTTGGTTAGAGAGTTAAACTATTTAGGACTACAAATTAAACAAACTAAAGAAGGAAATTATATCCACCAAGCTAAATATACAAAAGAACTAATTAGGAAATTTGGTATGGAAAGCTCTAAATAACTAAAAACATCAATGACAAGTACCATAAACCTAGATAGTGATCTAAATGGTAATTCAGTTGACTTAAAACACTATAGAACTATGATAGGAAGCTTACTTTACTTAATTACAAGCAGACCTGACATATTAAATATGTGCGCTAAATATCGAACATGCGCTAAATTAAGAAGCCCACTTACCAAATGTTAAAAGAATAATTAGATATTTAAAAGGAACCGTAAAGTAGGAATGTGGCACCCAAGAACATCAAACTTTGAGTTAGTTGACTATTTTGATTCAAATTATGTTGGTTATAAGTTAGTTAGAAAGAGTACAAGTGGAGGATGTCAACTGCTAGAACCATCTTTAGTTAACTGATTTAATATAAAATAATATTATGTTATCTTATCTACTACTAAAGCAGAATACATAGCAATAGGTGAATGCATATCTCAATTGTTATGGATGTCTCATACCTTAAAAGACTTTAATCTAGAATATAAAATATTAAAACTTTTATTGATAACATAAGTTCTATAAATCTAACTAAAAACCCAATTCATCACTCTAAAACTAAACACTTTGTTAGAGACCATGTCACAAAAGGAAATATTGAACTTAATTACATTGAATCTAAATCTAACTTAGCTGACATATTCACTAAATCATTACTTGAATATGAATTTTTAGCAACTTAAGAAGACAATTAGGAATGTGTTTTATAGACTAATTTTTAATATGTACTTTCTAGATAAATTACTACTTATTAGTTTTCAAAATTTGTCTTCAAAATTTCCCTTTCAAAACTTGTTTTCAAAATTGCTTTAAAAATATTTTCTCTTTATGGAGTAGACTAGGGCTTACTGTAGAATTGTATGCTCTTATAGTTTTAGTAGTTAACATTTCACAAGCACAGTAGAATACCTTGCTTGTATTTTGAAGTATAGAATGGTGTGAGATGTTTAGGACTTAGCCTAAGATTTCAGATGCTTATGTCAGTGCATCGATATAAATCTAGGCTTTAAACATATACATTGATCAATTTGAGTAATTTAGCTAGTAACAAACTAGTTAAGATCAAACACTCAAATTGACTAATCTTAGTGAGCAGCTGCTGTATTGTGATAGATACCCAAGTACAAATGTTGGACATTTATTTAAACATTTCCTAGTTGTTTATTTTTTAAATATTTTCAAATTTTATGCATTTCATACATGCTTGGATTTATAGGAAAATATAAATTTAAGGGGAGCATAAACATCATTTTTTAATTTAATTCAAGATTAAGTCTCTTTTCCTTAGAGAATTTTAAAAATTTATATTTTCTTTACTTATTGGTTCAAAATTTATCCTCTTTGCAATCTTTCAAAACTTATGTTTCAAAATTCTCTTTACAAAATATTTTCAAATTCTACACTTATGTATTTTCTAGAAAATTTCATATTTTTCAAAAATTGCTCAAATTCTACATTTTCAACCAAGTTTATTCTTAAAAAATTTCAAAAATTATTTTCTAAAAACTAATTTCATAACTTGGTTAATAATTCTTATTTTAAAAAATTCTTAGCTTTCTTTAAAATATCTTTCAAGTTATTTTTAAAAATTATAATGATAATATATTTTTCCTTAGAAAAATCTTCAAAGGTCTACTTTTCAAATCTTATTATTTTAAAAACTTAATTCAAACTAAACCTATTGGCATAATTTTCTTTGAGATTTTCAAATCATATGCTTAGAAATCTTTGGTTTCAAATTTTTTAATTAATTTTTCTAACTCCAAAACTTAAATCTTGGAATGCTTCAAACTTGATGGTTGTATTTCCCTTATTTTTGATGTATGTCAAAGAGGGAGAGATAGTAAATTCAGGGGGAGTCATTAAACTTAAGGGGAGAATTAAATGCTTGTTTACTTATCTTTGCATATTTTAAACTTAATTATGAACCTTGGTTGTCAAACATAAAAAAGGGAGAGATTGTCAGTGCAGGGTGCACTAGAATTAAATCTGAGTTTTTGATATTGTCAAAGGTTCAAGTTAAGTCTTATTGTGATATGATAAATCAACTAAGTGTGCATACTATTTACTCAACTAAAAAATCCCTAGTTGTGGCTAGGTAGGAAAGTCTTAGCAGATTGTTGAAGTCAGGCAAGAAGTCCAGGTGGGTCGAGGACCTGACACCTGACAGTTGGAGTCGATAGGTCTGGAAGACCTGATATCGAGAGGAAGCCTTGGTGAGCCAATATGATGCTAAGTCGAAGTCCAAATAGGTTTGGAGGACCTGATGTTTGGCAGGTAGGTTAAGATATGCAACTGGAGTGGAGCGATAGGGAGGTCGTGTTCCGGGAAAGAACAAACCCTAAGTCGTTGATCCAACTAAAGAAATTGGCAAGTTTCCAAGTTGAGATCAAGACAGGTTTTACTATTTTTTCTATTCATGTATTACTACTTTGCTAACTTTGTGTTGCAAGGATATTTTATACTACTATGCAAACTAACTCTATTTTATTAAATCTAGGTGGATTAGTCGATCGAACATGTGGATCAGTTGATCCAACCAAGTTGACATGGCATAGAGTGATCAAGCAGAGCACATTTGGTATTCAAGGGGATTGGTCAACCGAACCTAAGGATAGGTCGACCGAACCCATTTTAGTAAATAACCTAGAAGATCAAAATCTCGACAAACTTAGAATTGAAGTAGATTGGTCGACCAAACCCAAGGATCAGTCAACCGAACATTAAATATCATTAATGATGAAGCAGATTTGGATCACAGTGAAGAAGGCAGTTTGAGGGATTAGTCGACCGGACAAGGTAATCGGTCAATCAAACATTTAATACTCTAAATTATGCGAAGATCATATCTTGTCACTGAAGGAAAGTGCAGTATTCAATTGACCGATAGAGAATTCAGTCAATCGAAGGGTCTTTTAGTCGATCGATCAACACTTATAAAAGAAAGTCTCGAGCACCGAACCAAAGTAACTTTCTGCATTCCACTGTTCTACTACGTTGCTGCTCGTACTACTTCTGATCTTCCACTCAGTGTTCAAGCTACATCACTAAGAAGCTTCGACGTTCTTCATTGTTGTATTGTTGTTTTTTTTTATTTAACTTGCATTCTTTTGTATTAACTTCTTTGTATGCATTATCTCTTTTCCAAAATTTTCGGAAGGAGGAATTTGAGTGAATTATCCAACGATGTGATCAAGGATCGTGAGTCTTGGAGTAGGATTCGTCACAAGCTTTGAACCATGTAATTGAACGAGCTAGTCTACATGTTTTTGTTTTCATTCCACTACTACTTTGATATTTTGAATTGAAAAGAAAAGTTTTTAAACAAACAATATTCACCCCCTCCCCTCTATCGTTTCCCATCGATCCTTCAATTTATTATATTCATATGTTCATGCATACATAAAGACATTATCTTTTAAAAGTTATTGAGTTTTTATTTTGCATCGATGTCTATCTTGCATAAATTGAGTTTGGTATCGTATTTCTCATATTGTCACTAAGGGATACCATCTAGTTTGGCGAACAAGTATAACCTCGAGGCTTAACACCAACAATTTTCCACTTGAACTACATATGATTTGTATACAATGTACTAGTAAATCTTAGTTGATGTCAATAACATTGTCAAACTTTTTAGGTACATAATACCCTTATAATCAATCTGGTCTATTAACTTCATTGGTATATGACTAAAGATGTCATAGTTGCAGGATCGAAATGAACGAGAGAGAGGGGTGAATCTCATTTTTAAAATATTCTTTTGACCTTTTAAAATCTTTTCAGAAACTTGAGTACACAGTGAAAAACTTAAAGTATGAATATCACAAAAGATAAGGACACTTATTTTTACTTGGTTCATAGCCTAGCGATTGCTACTTCAAGGCCCATGATCTCTTGGACCATTTCGATTGGGCAATTCACTAAAGTCTTTCCTGAATAACCTTCAAGCAAAGAGGTCGAATACAAAAAATAAGGAAAGTGTAACACCATACACTTTCCTATCCAAGTATAACAACAACTGAAAGAATACACTTGTTTTACTGACACGGATTGTAGTTAAACATCAAAGCTCGATGTCGGTGTCATTCTAACTACAACAGTTGGGTGTAGTACAGTTGTAGCATAGCAGTTGGGTGTAAATGGTATAGTAGAATCAAGTCAAAGCTTGTAATATAATTGGTGTGTAGTGCTCTAGCTGAACCCTCCTTAGATACTGCATTAGGGGTGTCTCCAATGACCTAGGGTGCCTCCATTAACTCTGATATGATCCTAAGTATTCAATGTTTATCTATTTGGGAGCACCTCGAAGTAGTTGAGGGTGCTTCCAACGCTTCGGCATTATTAGCTCCTAGGTGCTTCCAAGTCACCTGAGGTGCCTCCAAGTTACTCGAGGTGCCTCTAAGTCTTCGACGTTATCAGCTACGAGGCGCCTCCAAGTCACTTGAGGCATTGTTAAATATGACAAATAAATACAAAATTAAATAATAAATGAAAATTAAGAAATTATCTTGTAGAATTTTTAAAGAATTTTTAGGAATTTTTCAGGATTTAAATTGAATTCATATGATATATTTGTTAGGATGTATACTAAAAGCTTAGTTTTGTGTACGAACATTTATTTTGAAATAAGAATCACATTGATCAAATGTATGCATTTAGTTAAATGTAGTTGCCCATTTAATTTATATTGTAGATAACATGGTGTGTGGTGTCACACAGAAGATCAT
>JBBMJZ010000067.1:19408146-19422691 GCA_037833815.1 Zingiber zerumbet | reverse complement strand
TTGATTAGTATTTGCCCATCAAAAGCACTCTTATGTGCGAGCCTGGGAATAAGAGTCGCCACAGGTTACGAACCAAGTAAAAAATCTTGGTGTCTCTGTTTTTTATACTTATCTTTATTTCTATTCTGCTGCGAGTTTTCCGAAACAAAAGTGAAAGCCACGAGCGTTATTCACCCTCCCCCTCTCTAGCGCGTCTCGATCCAACAAATATATATATAATATTATATTTATTAAATAAAATATGATTATTATTTTAGAAATATATGAATTTGTATGGTAAATATTTAAAATTATTGACTAAAATAAATTTTAGTTCAGATTTATTTTAATCGATAATTTTAATTTTTATTAGTCAAATTAAATTTAGTCTAATATTTTTTATTTTTTTAGATTTAATTAATGATTTTTATTTTTTTATAAATAAAAGTTAAATTTGATCGTTTAATTTTTTACATTTTATTGATAATTTTAATTTTTTATGGTTAAAGTTAGATTTAGTTGGTAATTTTTTTTTATTAAAATGTAATCCGTATTTTTAAATTTGTTCTTGATAAAAATATAATTTAATGATCAAAATTAAGTTTAGTTAACAAATTAATAATATTTATCTATTATAATTGATGTTTTTTATAAAAATATTTTAAAAATTAAAAACATATTTAATATCGCGCTATTAATTTTCTCTATTTTTTTTTTATAATTTATTTCTTTTCTTTAGTTATCATTTTTATATCGTTACACATATTTTTTTTCTCCATTTATATTTAACAACTAAATATTTTTATCTAAATAAATTGGATTGATAATTTATTGAAGTTAAAATTAATAAAAGGTAGCTCAATGCATAAATCTCCCACCAATGTGAGATTACGAGAAGGGTTTATCGTACATAGTCTTATCTTTCTTTCTAAGATATTTAATCCTGCCTAAAAATGTCGATGGACAACTTGTCGAGTCGTCGATGAACATGCATCAAGGTTGTGTAACTCATTGGTCGCTTAGCCACATGGTTTTACCAAATGCTATGGTTTTACCAAGGAGAGCAAGTTAAAATGACGGTCAGGGAGTTCTCCAGCATAGCTACTCTAACGCTCAAGTAAGTGTTCGATGGATGAGAATAGTTGAAGGGTTGTGATGCTAGGGTTTTGTGTCTATCTGTGGCATAATTATGCCCTTCAGAACATGTTGCCTTTTATAGGGTTATGATTGATTTCTACGTTCTCCACGTGTCCCTGAATTGTCGCCTTCATTAGTCATGTTTTCCATAATTAAATGACTATTGTTGCCCATTTATTTAGGAATAAATGGCTATGTTTCTCGCCTCCTTCTAGAATAACAGCTATTTTTCCCACATTTTCATCTAGTGACAGTTTATCATCTTGGTTATCGGTGGTTGGTGACATTTTGGTTTAGTCGAGATGCGTTTGAATCAAGGAACAAGGTATTAGGATCAATCACCATGGAGTCAGGAGTCAGGACGCGAAGTTGGGAATCTGGAGTCAGAAGTTAGGAGTCAGGAGTCGAGGCCACTTGTTGTTGACATCAATGGCCATTTTGGAGAACTATTAACTTCTTTGGCCACGTGGCACCGCCTAATTACTTTCCGTATCACTAGTCTTCCCTTTAAATCTAATTGAAGGAGGTAGAAGTTTGACTAATTGGACTAATACAACTTTTCTTATCCTGACTATCTTGATTATGTGGCAAAGAACAAATCCTAAGCATGGCACTAGCGAGATTACACTTTAATTATAGTCACATCTTTAATTTAAATGTGGGGCATGCTTTATCAGCTTCGGCTTTCGAGCCCAGAAGGCGTTAGTGTCTTCGAGGTTATATCAAATTATTGTGAGGTAACCCATGGTAGGGAAGATTGAACGTCCTCCACAGTGCGATGATTATTGAGAGTTGGTGTGATTCATATGCCAGATCGAACGACCAATGATCCATCTGCTTTCAGGATTGCCATGATTAAATGATCTCAGTCGAGCGCATGAGAATATAAATTAGGTTGTGAAGGGAGTTGTTGCTACATCATGCAACCCTTGCTCGTGTGTACATCATCGCTGTCATCTTTCTCTCTAAGCCCGTTGCATTCTCATCTTTATATAAGTTGCTTATCTCCTTATTGTCGTCCATTCTCTGGCCAACCCTTGATCCTCCACCTTCCTTCTTAGCATTGACCCTTTAATGGTGACGAGGTCTTCTACTCCCTAGTTAGGTCTGTTGAGTCTAGTTTCAACAATGGTGCCCTATATCGACTAAGGACCCTCTACGGAATCCCAGCTGATCATGACCTAATACTCCCAAACGAGAACGACTACCCTAATGATCCTCCTCCTAGGTGTGTGATCTTCTTTAGAATCCATCTGTTGAGTGGGTTGTTTTTTTTGTTCCAACCTTCTTTACTGAAGTGACCCAACATTTTTATATTCCCTTGTCCTAATTAGGTCCGAACTCATTTAGAAGCCTAACTAGAGTGGTCATCCTGTTCATTCTATATCGACTCCCTATATCCGTCCAACTTTTCATTGCTTTTTCTATCTGAAGAAAATGGAGGATGGAGTAATCTTCTTTTCATCCAGAGTTGGTCATGGCTTTGTTAGGGGCCTCTCGTCTTCACACAAGGGGTGGAAACTCCAGTTCTTCTTCGTCTGACCCCCTAGTCCGGTGTCCTGGTCTACCCGATGGCATCGTGAGTTGCCCCCTCCACCCACACTAAAAGATTATCATTTGTAACGGGGTTATTTTCATACATCGTAGCAACTGCAAGATCTGAAGTTTGATAATAATTCTCTGCTAGATGAGGGATTGCTACGAATGTTTGGATTAAGTTTGATCCCGACTCCTCTTCAAGTTCCTTTTGGTTAGATTCTTCATTTATCATATTTTTTATATCTAACTTGTTGAAACATTTCGGAGCTAGGGGGAATAACTCTCTCGCTTCATTTTGATGATGATTTACAGCGGAATAGACTCAAAGCAATGTTAACACCTTGATTTACTTGGTATCCACCTCAAACGAGGTGACTAATCCAAGGATCTGACCCTCTCTCACACATCCACTCTGAAAACACTCCTTCTCAGAAACAATCTGGAGGCGGAGAAGCATCGTACAAGCTCACACACAAAGTAATGTAAAAAGAAAGAAACGAGAAGCTAATACAAATAAATCTTACAAGATTACACAATGAAACTCTAGCTTGCTCTTCTTCTTGATTGGAGACATCTCTTAATGAAGTTGGAAGTGCAACAACACTGTTGGATCGAGAAGCGCTAGAGGGGGGGGCGTGAATAGCGCTCGTGGCTTTCACTCATTTCGGAATCGGAAAACTATCGAGTAACACAGCGGAAATGAAAACAAAGCAAACACACAAGCGACATAATCGTTTACTTGGTTCGGAGCCTGTGACAACTCCTACTCCAAGGCCCACGATCTTTGATCGCTTCAATGGGCAACAACTATAAGCTCGAAAAGTTATTACAAAATTAAGTACAATGTGAAAATAGTAAGGAATTTTATACCGACAACAAAAGACTGAAAACTGAAGCTCCGGGTTGTCTGGGTGTTGTTGCAGCACTTCGAGAGCGTCTCGTTCACAACTTGTAGCAAAAAGAAGGCCTGGAATTCATTGTTCTTACTGCTGCCTCGAGACCCTCTTATATAAGGTGTTCAAGGCGCCTCCATTGCCTGCCCAAGGCGCCTCCAACCTGAAGTTTGATCCCGGCCAGCTCGCTGCGATAAGCTTTGACCGCTGCCTCTTATCCACCTGAAGGCGCCTTCAAAGCCACTCCAAGGCGCCTTCAAGCATCGGTCCAAGGCACCTCCAACCCCTCTTGAGGCGCCTCCAGCTCCTCTCCGCAGCTGGCTTCGACTTGCACACGAGACGCATCGAACACTGTTCATCCGAGGTATGACTAGCTCCTTTGTTCCTGCAAAATATTTTAGTCTCAAATACATACCCTGCAAAATAAAGTTAGCACATAATAGTGTAAAATGAAATATCGACAGCCTCCTGACTGTCCGGGTTTGACTTCGGATTTCCGACCGGAAACCCTAGGTCGACCCGACGCCTACTGTTCCCTCTGCGAGGAATGCGTCCTCACCTACTCCACTCATGAGAGTTTACCTTTGCTCAGCGTTTAGTCCGATGCTTCCGGTCTTCGTGTTGGACGTCCGTTCATGACCCGTCCAGACTTCTACCCGGTTCGCGACACTAGAATTTCAACCTAGGGTTACCGCCCCCTAGGATTTTTGCCCGAATCTCCGACTCGCTAAGACTTACCGCATAGGGTTACCACCCCCTAGGGTTTTCTACCTGCCTAACCGCAACTAGGACTTTCCTGAAACACTCAATGATACACATTAGATAACAATTAAACTTAACTTTGAATCCCTTTGTCCACTACAACAAAAACTGTAAACGACAACACTCCTACGACAACGGTTTTAAGAGAAAGCGTTGCGTATTTGCTCAAAGACAACGGTTTTTGGCAAAACCGTTGTCTTTGAACTCCCCATTAAATATAAAAGACAACGGTTTTGGCAAAACTGTTGTCATTGAGCAATATTTTTTTAAAACGACAACACTTTTTACAACGGTTTTATAAACCGTTGTCTTTATCCGCGTTTTTAGCGGCTACGACAACAGTTTTGAAAAAAATCGTTGTAATTGAATTTGCTCATTTCCCCCCTTCGTTGTTTTTCTTTCCCTCGCTATTTTCTTTTCGGCGCCGTGTTTTTGCGTTCCCAAACCTAAGCCATTTATCTTTCCCTCTTCTCATACGACGTTGTACTCCTTCTCGTTTCCTGATGAGCGGCGGCGTTCTCCAATGGGCTGCCGAAGATCCAGACGCACGGGAGGGAGAAACCAGAGAAAGAGATCTGCCACGACGACAGCGCGCCGCCGGTGAAGGCGAAGACCATCGACGAACTGCACTCCCTGCAGAAGAAGAGGTCGGCGCCAGCCACCCCCATCAAGGACGGCGCGAGCAGGGCAACGTTGCCTTCGCCACCATCTCAGAGGAGGAGCGCCAGAAGCTCAAGCTCCAATCCATCAGGTCAATATTTAATCTCCAAATAAACATCTCTTTCTCAATAATAAAAAAGGGGGAAACATCCAGATTCCTTGCCAGATACTGGTGGCACACAACGACGCAGATTTGCTTGTTCTATGTGCGATTCAATGGCCACCACATCCTTCGCCTTCACCTCTGTTGCCATCAATAGCCGCTGTTGCTGTTGTACCACTTGCACACCCATCGGTTTCCTTTGTGTTTCCACTCTGCCGCCCCTGCCGCCCCCTCATCAATTTCTGCTGCAAAGTCTCCTAGACCCGCATACTTGATCCAACAAAAGTGCCGCATCGCTGGATTCAAAGGTCGGTTCCCTAATCCCCTCTATTGTAAGCGGGTGATCGATGGATTACTCTTGTTGCAAAGATCAAAACTTTCTGTCTGTTTTTAATGAGATTTAAGACGCTTTTGGGGTTTTCGTCTTTCGTATTTCCTCTTTTTGGTGGCTAATAATTTCTTTCCCCCCTTTTTGTGTGTGTGTTTATGTAGTTTTGCCTCTGTGCTGTTGTTGTAACCAGTCGTGGGATTTGTCTTATTTACTAGCTTTACAATCTGTTTCCTAACTAAAGCTATTTGGGAATGCAGCTCTATAGCACTGTGGGCTTTTGGTATTGAAATATAACAAATTTGCTTCGCAACTGTGGAATTTTGTTTCGAGATGAGTGAGCTTTCTAATTATGCAGCCTCAGACTTCTACCACAATCATGCTGCCTAAAAGTTCATGATCTCTTTCTTTAACTTTTACCAATGGACAAGAACTGTTAGTGCTGTTAAATTTTTTAAACATAAAACATTCTACCATCTAACTTCAATTTTAACTGAAATTTCTATATTAACAGACTGGTGAAGCATACCAATCATAGTTTGGGTGCTTATCAAATAAACTATAGAATGGAAAGTGGAACGAGTAAAAGTAAGGTGAAGCGTCATGTGGGTAAATATGAGCTCGGACGCACAATTGGGGAAGGGACATTTGCAAAAGTTAGGTTTGCAAAGAACATTGAGACCGGGGAACCTGTTGCTATCAAGATCCTTGACAAAGAGAAGGTGCTGAAGCACAAGCTAGTAGAACAGGTATCTTCTAAATCATATTCACAATTTGAGATTCAAAATGCTGCATCTATAGATATATATATAAAGTTAATACAGCTGAACTGTGCTCGGAGGTGAAATACCAAACAACCAAAATACTAGTAATAAAATCTGCTAATGTAAAGTGCTTAGTTTTTCTTTTTTATAAAAAGGATTTTGATTGGGCTAGTTGTGCACCCAATACTTCACTAACTACATGGATGTATACAAGATGAGTACTCAACCCTTGGTACTCGCCTACACCTAAGATGAGGAAACCGATATTGACACCATGCTGATATTGAAACCATCTACCAACCTTGCCTTTGACTATCACTATACCATGTGCACTTGTCACTAGATTTCATCACCAAACAGTTTTACACAGGAGATTCGCCAATATACACAAGAGACCTCCACATATATAGCACATATTTAGATTTCCAAACAGAAGCTTAAAGTTACTACTAAACTAGCTTCCTAGCTGCCTTAACTGCCCTATATATGTGATCTTTGCACAAGCAGGTACTCTTGCGGACCACAATTCTATCAATTCAGCCCAGAACCAAAGCATGCTAGTCAAATTTGGATTGGTTAAATGGGAAATACTACATGGATGCACAAAACAGTTATAGATTCTTTGCCTCCTTGTCAAGCACTGAACATCAACTTCCCAGCCCTTCGTTGAAGGAGAACTTTGAAGTCCAATTGAGAAGATCAAGTGAATCAACATCCAGCCCACACCTGCTGTTTATGCAGGAGAAAAACAAATGTGGACCAGTTTCCTCCACATGGCCTCCACACAACACACAAGAATAAGCTTCTGGATGAACCCTTGTCTTTTTTAGATTTCACCTTGTGTTTAACTTGTCATGTAGAAGTAACCAAATTATTACCTTACTTGTAATTTGTGAGAAAGATTGCCAAACAAGCTCTGCCACCACCAGGAGCATGAGATAAGTTAATTTCAACGAGAACTTTATATTCATATCCCATCTCAAAATTACCTTTGAATCCATCTGCCGCCTTCAAAAGTGCTAAGTGGTATATCAATCTTTGATGTAATTTAACCTTACTCAAAGTTACCTCATTTTCTTATTGAATATGATAATAAACATGAGAACTTGAACACTGATATCTTCAGCTAACAATTGCAACACCTGTGAATTTAAAGTCTGGCCGACTATAGCTTTTTATTGGCAAGGAAGAATTAAAAATGAATATAGATCCTCAGGTGTTGGTGCTATTTAAGATAGATTAGTCTCATCTAAAACTTGAATCGATTATGTGTGTCTCATGTTATTTTTTATTCTCTACTCATATTTGTATTACTTTAAGACTATACCAATCCCTTTGTCTCATAGTTATCTTTCTACTAATGTCAAGTTCTACATATGCAGATTCAGCGGGAAATTTCCACTATGAAGTTAATAAAGCATCCTAATGTTGTTCGCATCTATGAGGTTGTCTTCTAAAGTCTTTCCATAATATCTGATTTTTTTTTTTACTTATGAAGTAACATTATAAATTATGTCTAAGATATTGTGTCTGCAATTATGCCATATGTATATAGTGTGCACTCTCAATTATGTCTATGGTTCATCCATACTATGCTTGAGAGATTTATGGGAGTAGATTAGAAAGGAAGTTACTACCGTGATTGTGATGTTATGCATGTACACTTCTTTTGTTTTAGTAATTAACATTTACATTTCCTATAAAAAAAAGAGTCCATTTCATCCCAAAATGTTAACTTATGTAGATCTCTTGATATCCACCAACGTTAGTACTATTGTTGTGATGATATTATTATGCCTTTGTTGATTTTCTTCTCTTTTGCACATCTAACAGAGCTTAAACAAACGTGAGCTTGTTTATATAGATTTGAAAAAATGTTTGAACTAGAAATTTATATTAGCATCTATTTTTGAAGCGTTGTTTCCAATTGATTTGTTAGCTAATGTTTGTTTCTCTAATTCAGGTGATGGGGAGCAAAACAAAAATTTTCATTGTACTTGAATTCGTTACAGGAGGAGAGCTGTTAGATAAAATAGTAAGATGGAACTTTGATATGTTTCTCTCTTTCAAACGGAAATGGAAAAAACCAAAGGAAACCATCATATGTATTTTATCTAAGTAGGCACTAAGGATTGTCTTCTTTGTAAAATACTTACAGTGCACATGTACATGCACATGCACAGGTGTATATTTATCTGAACAATATCTGCTATATTTGTCTTAATTTTTTTATCCGCTAATGTTTCTAAAACCCAACCATGAAGATAAACCATGGTAGGATGAGGGAGAGCGAGGCCCGGAAATATTTCCAACAACTAATTAATGCTGTTGATTATTGTCATAGCAGGGGAGTTTACCACCGTGATCTGAAGGTACATCATATACTGCTTGAGGTATCGTGATTTTATGATAATTCAAATGAACTATTACATTATTTTATCAATACTTTGCAAATTTTCAGCCAGAGAACTTGTTACTTGATGCTTATGGGAACTTGAAAATTTCAGACTTTGGCTTAAGTGCATTATCTCAGCAAGTCAGGGTAATCTAACAGTCATAAGTTAATTTTTTATAACTATTTTCTGATTTTAAATAGATGCAATGTTTGAATCATGTAATCATTGTCTGTATATATTAATTGTTTTTTAAAAAATTGGGCAGATGTAAATTGTAAGGGCATACAGATGTTATAATCTATTTCATAGAACATTAATTTGATCCTTCAACTTCACAGAATTGTGAGTATGAAGTGTTAAATCTTGTAAATCCTAAGCCGCATGAATTCTAAAAGCATACAAGAACTCAGATATAGGAAATACAAAACAAGGATCTAGTTTCATCAATCTACGACATAAAAATAAATACATAACTGAAATTTACGAAGAACTTGAATGCAACGGATTTGCCATTATTCTTCATGTAGTACTCTTGAACCCGAAATCCTGCCGAAGAAGGGGACTGGTCTTCCGGAGGAATTAGGTTGGCGGCTTCGAAATCTCTTCACCAATGGGAGCAAAGAGAATGGTCAAACCCATATATACTATGGACCTGCATCCTTTATCAACCCATCAATAATAACGGAGCGGGCTAGAGGGTTCTACACATCTAAATTCAACATCATTAATAAAAACCCAATAGCTATTAATTAGATCACCAACGGGTTTATTTCTTAACGGCATGAATCCGCATGTTAACAAATTACATGTGAGCCCACCAAAAAGAAGATAAAATCCAACAAATGGCTTAAGTGCATTATCTCAGCAAGTTAGGGTAATCTAACAGTTACAAGTTAATTTTTGATAACTATTTTCTGATTTTAAATAGATGCAATATTTGAATCATGTAATCATGGTCTGTATATATTAATTGTTTTTAAAAAAATTGGGCGGATGTAAATTGTAAGGGCATACACATGTTATAATCTATTTCATAGAACATTAATTTGATCCTTCAACTTCATGGAATTGTGAGAGTATGAAAGATCTACTGTATGTACATTCAGAATGGAAATGAGCTATTCTATCAATAAATTTAAGCCCTCAATCATGAATTCAAAATGATATATTGCTTACCTAAAATGAAGAAGCACTCCATTGACGACTAATCAAGTGAAGACAAACATAACATTATTAATTTTAGTAGATAAATTATTTCACAGTTTTGATGGTATTTAGCATGCATTCTGTATGAATAGGAGTGAAACAATGGCATTGAAGTTTTTTTCATTCTGTCCTTTTGTTAAACAATCAGGGGTCTAGTTTTTGTATGAACTATTTTGTGTTTCATTATTCTTCTTTGGTGATGTATTTATCTGCAATAGGCTACAACTTATGTGTTGGTAGATCCTTTTGGATTCAGTTTTTATCCTACTTTTAAATTTGAAGTTGCAATGGTGTTAATTCCAGGGTGATGGCCTGCTTCATACTGCCTGTGGTACTCCAAACTATGTCGCTCCAGAGGTGCAGACAACTTTGACTTTCTTATTTGTTGCTATGTTGTGCCCTAGTTTTAAGGAGAAATACTGTATCATTAGGTTCTAAATGATAGAGGTTATGATGGAGCAACTGCAGATTTATGGTCCTGTGGGGTCATTCTATTTGTACTGCTAGCAGGGTACTTGCCTTTTGAGGATTCTAATCTTATAACCTTGTACAATAAAGTAAGCTTTTCATTACTGCATTCAAGTATTGTATTCCTTTGCATGGTTGTGGATTCTGATCTTCCTGCAGATTTCAGCTGCTGAATTTGCATTCCCAACCTGGTTTTCTTTGGAAGCCAAGATTTTATTGACAAGAATCCTAGATCCAAATCCAATGACAGTAAGTCATCTTTCTCAACCCTGTACTTTAGGTTATAGTGGCTCTTGAGTAAACCAAGCATCTGGAGTATAGGAAGCTATGAAGGATTGCTTATTGTTGAACCTCTTTTGAACTAACAAATTTGTAATACTTTTATATGTTTCTTTAAACAGAACAGACTTGTCGACTTTTTACTTAGCTTAGCTGACAACTATTTTTCAGTTTACTAGATTGACAGCATTATATGTGACTTGAATGACAGCGTATAACAGTTTCTGAGATATTGAAGAATGAATGGTTCAAGAAAGGCTATAAACCCCCTGTGTTTGAGGAGACATATGAAGCAAATTTGGATGACGTGCATGCTGTTTTCATGGATTCAGAAGTAAAAAAAAAAAAATCGCCAACAGTTCTAGCATAATGTTCATTCTTTTTCAGTCGAAGTCAGTTATGACATTTATGTTTTTACAAAATATGGTTGTCTTTATTACAGGAACACCATGTAAAAGAGAAAGAAGAGAAACCAACAATGATGAATGCCTTTGAACTGATCTCCATGTCAAAGGGGCTAGATCTTGGCAATTTGTTCGATGTAGAACAGGTTTTGATATGGAATTTGTTTCATTGGTGTTGCATAACTTTCATTCAACTTATGACTATGTCCTGTTTTTGGTGTATTTGAAAGCTTAATAAGGCTTATGCTGTTTGATCCAATTTAGACTATCAAGTTGCCCACATTTACTTGCACTAGACACTTTTATCTCAATTGTAGCTTGCATTATTACAGGAATTCAAAAGGGTAACAAGGTTCACATCAACATGCCCAGCCAATGACATTGTCAGTAAGATTGAGGAAGCTGCAAAGCCACTCGGATTTGATGTTCAGAAAAAGAATTACAAGGTCTTATAGCTAGAAATTTGAAATGGCATACTTCTAATCTTCTACATGAACCTTTTAGAACCAGTGTTCATCACTGAAGAAAATGACCTTGAAATATTACCATTCTTTTTATTGTTCAGATGAAGCTGGAAAATGCAAAAGCCGGGAGGAAAGGAAATCTCAAAGTTGCTACCGAGGTACAATTGTCACATGAATATAATTTTCTTTTCACCTCTCTTCCTGAAGGACATTCAAATTCTTTTTGTTAACTGTGTTCCATGGAAATTTAGGTATTTCAAGTGGCTCCATCACTCCATATGGTAGAGGTACGAAAAGCTAAAGGCGACACTCTGGAATTCCATAAGGTATTAAATGAAACCCAAACTACTCATTTGGTTAGCCAAAAAATTATTTTGCCCATATAATTACTCTAATAATATGAATTTTTCACTGCAGTTCTATAAGAATCTGTCTAACAGCCTCAAGGAAGTAGTTTGGATATCTGAGGAGGCAGCACAGCAGCAAGAGCAAGATGCTTGAAGCCTCAATAACTCCATATAATACAGATGAATCTCATTCTAGAGTGCTTGTTATATGAATTTTCTCTATTTTGCTTCTATGTTTGCCCATTTTATTTGACATCGGAGTGAGTTGTGATTCCTTTATTCTGTATTTTTTTTTTTTGAATAAAATCCTTTATTCTGTTAAGCCATTGATATTTGTTCGT
The DNA here is from genome assembly GCA_037833815.1 of Zingiber zerumbet. Lineage (NCBI taxonomy): Eukaryota > Viridiplantae > Streptophyta > Magnoliopsida > Zingiberales > Zingiberaceae > Zingiber > Zingiber zerumbet. Next base: position 19,410,621 of record JBBMJZ010000067.1, on the reverse strand, counting down.
TTTCTGTTCCAATTTTATCAGATGTCCAGGAATCTATAAGGTATTTGCTAAATTGGAACTGTCTTTCTTGTTTGAATCCTGTAATCCTGGTCACAATAAAGGAAGAGGAAAAAAAATAAATCATGCAACCTTCTCATTATAGATTTTAATTAATAGTTTAGAATAAGATTCTATGCAGTTTATCATAAAATTTAGATTGTTTATGACAAAATCTTTTTTATTAATGATAAATCAATTGCTCATTATGCATTATTAAAATTCCCAAAATTAGTAATTGTTTTCTTCTTGATTATAATGATAAATGTCATGTTATTAATTTTTAGTTAAATTATATGTAATGAATATTAAATAATTTCAGTCGGTAAAATAAATGTTAGAGCAATTGTGCCTAGCCTATAAATAAAGGACACATCACTATCAGAAAATTGTCAAATAGCAACGGAATTAAATTAAATTTAGTTCACTAATATTTTATCATTAATTAAAGATAAAATTTTAGTAATTTTAATTTTATTATTAATTAACAACCGATAAAATTTTGATTAATAATTTAGTAAAAAAAAATAAATTAAATTCGATCGTTAAAATAGCGGAATTTATAGTGATCCATAATTTTGATAGCTAATCTGCCTTGTAGTGCCATAGGCTTTCTTGGTAAGCAAAATAGTTCTTGTCAATATTCCTTCTTGATATTTTGCTCCAATTATTCTCCCTCTTCCACGTAAGTTTACTAAATAATGGTCCGAGAAAATATATGTTACAATTTATACGGTTGTTAAAATTTCCATTTATATTTATAAAACGAAAACTTTATTTTAAATGTGATTAGTAATTACTGAACGAGTAATGATATACTTAAGGAAAACTTTAAGAATAGACACATAAAGTCATGGTCCACCATTTCATTTTTTATGGACCCCATCACTTTATGTGTCTATTCTTAAGGTTTTCTTTGAAATTTTTTTCTTGAGCAAATCATTTCTCTTACTGAACTGGTTTACTATTTTCATATATTACACTATGTTTTAGGTATCATTAATTAAATTTCCTTTGCGATCTAATTTTAAATATAATTCATACATTTATAAGTAATCTGTTGTAGAACTAAAACTACATAGGAAAATTAATTGCATCCATGCACTGTTCTATCTAAATGAATGCTAGCCCGACCATATCGCCTGTTCAGCCGGGCAATGGACAATCTACTGAGCCGCACGACCATGGAGGCTAGCCAGACCAAACTGTCTTTCTGGTCGGATAATGGACGACCTACTGAACTGAGCGACCGTGAAGAAGAACAGATTTTGAACGACCAGGGGGAGTCCTGGCTGAGTTGCTCCTTCGCTCAGCTAAACAGTGTGACCCCTCACTCAGCTCATTGTATTCTTTTGGGAATTAGTGTCGTTGACAACAGGGCATGGGCTGCCGGTAAAGCGTATGACAAAAACGTATATTGTCATGATAGGGATTTGCACGCCGTGTTAAGGTATGGTGTCAGAGATACTTTTCTGATGATCCCGTCCGGAAGCTGAGTCAGACGAAGGCGGCCGCGCTGTCGTTGGTGTTGACGGAAAGTCGTTGGGCCTCCTAGATGACCTGGCAATCCGCCGAAAGGCTCCCATGAGCGGCTGACGACGGGGGCGACGAAGCTGCGGATCCTACGCACACTCAGACGAGCCAACCTAACGTTAGGGGCCAGAAACTAAGGAAAAAGTCCCCGGAGCAGGCCCTCTGACGTTCAAGTCAGGTACTTTTTTCTCAGAAGAACAGAGAAAGCAAAAAAGGAAAAAGTGAAAGACTGGTGAGAACAGATGAGTGAGTGTACCTGCGTGAGAGAGAATGCCTCGTTTTATATGGCAGCGAGTATTTCTGGAACCTGCTGAGTGTCAGGGAATGTCAGGTGTCAGAGCCTGCCTGGTAATGAGTAACACGTGTCCTCCTCTTACTGGCTATGCGAGCATCTTCTTAGCTAGGAATCTCCGCCCCCGGCATATTCCCTGACATGTGACAGTTATTCCCTAACAGGTAGTTACGATTCTATGGCTTGTTTGTCTTTTAGCCTCTACCCGGCTTGGCTAACCTCCTCCTGACTGGTAGTCTATTTACCGTCTAACCTGTAATTCTCGACCTGGCTTGACTCGTAATTCCCGACCTGGCTTCTTACCTTGTTCTACATGTATCCATCTGGCTCTGTCGTTCCCGACCTGTGCATCTGGCCTCGTCCTGCTTTAATCCGTATCCATACTGTCCTGTCGTTCCCGACCTACACGTCTTACCTCGTCTTGCCTTCATCCATATCCATCCTGCCCTGTCGCTCTCGACCTGTATATCTTGTTGGTGCAGGTAGCACTAACGGTCTAACCCAGGTTTTGATGAATGACAAATATGTTAAGTTAGTTTTGTTGTTATCTAACACTTTGATCGAGTGTGCAGGAGAAGTCCAGACAGGTCGACGGGCTGACCGGATGTCTGGCA
>JBBMJZ010000067.1:19351395-19363676 GCA_037833815.1 Zingiber zerumbet | reverse complement strand
TGGCCAGAGGCGCTTACCCACGGGCGGACGGCCTCTTTCTTCTTCTTTTTCATCGTGAGGGATTTTTGTTTCCCCTCTCCTTCATTTTCTTTTCCCTTCTCTTTCCGTGGGGATTTTATTTTTTTTTCCGACGGTTACTTTCATTCTTCCTCATTCCAGGCCTCTTAGTAAATAAAGCAATAAAGAGTCGGTGTGAAATAAAAGGAGAGGTTCTATAGCAGAGGCCATGACCCCTTGGAGGTCCTGTCATGTTGAGCAACCAGTCTGACATTAACCAGCACTGTATTTCACTTAATTTTGTTTGAATTGTCAGTCGGCTGTCTGGCCTTTTTCTAGTTAATATGAAATTATCTAGAAAAAATTGATTTTCTAATTAATAAGTTGAATATGAGAACATTATATCGTAAATAGAGGATCATAAATTAATTTCTCAAATGAATAGTATGGTAGATTATTTTTTTTTAATAATTCAGATATCTAATTTTTTAAGATGTGATTAATTTTGAAGTTTGCTTCACCAACCATCTGCATAAATTAAAAAGTATAGATTGATTTTTATGAATGATTAAAGGGAAATAACTTTTCAAACTCGTTAAGAAGTGAGGAGGGGGTCAAATTGCAATTTTGCATGCCACTGTTAATTGTCATTCTTCTATCTGTGTCTTATTGATGTCTTTGGTTTAAGAACAGCTGAAACATACAGGGGGTCAAATGTGAGGTTAACCCGAATGAGGCGTTTCAAGTAGGGTTTCAGGGGGTGCTTGGTTGGAGGGAATGGAAGTGAGGAATGAGAATAGGAATGGTGGGGCCCACAGATTCAAACCCCCAAATATGGCTTTAAGCCATTACCAAGTAAAATAAAGGGAATAGAAATGGTGGGTCCCACGAATTCAAAACTCACCATTACCATTCCCCACTTCTATCAATCCTATTCTCATTTTCATTCCTTTATGGAAACCAAGCACCCCTTATGGAAACCAAGCGCCCCTTATGTCCTACTCACTTTTATTATTTTGCCCTTATCTTTTTTTAAATGCTGAGGATTCAACCCTTGTCCGCGAAAATTCTTGAAAGTGCGAGGGAAGTAAAAAATAATAATAAGGGAAATTTGGAGACATCTGGGGTCAAACGAAAGTCTCTCAAGATATAAAGCTATTATATAAATTGCTTCCTCCCCCACCGATGAGGTCCACAGCTTCGATTCGTTTCTTCTCCGTTAAGAAAAAAACAAAGAGAGCGAATCACCGCACCCGCGCTTGTTCAATCTCGGTTCGATTCAAAACTCTCTTTCTGTGCTGTAAATTTCCATATCTTTGCCCTTTTTGATCGTTGGTTTGATATTGATCACGCCCGGAATCTTGAAATGTTCGATACGATTCTTTATTGGCTCTGTAGGGCTTGTTTTCCCCATTGTGGATGCATATTTTAACTTGTCCGAATTTATTTGTTCTATCTTTGGCATTTGCATTTAGGGTTCTGGCTTCTGGATCGAGTGTTTCCTCTTAATAAGGATTCTAGGATCTACATGAATTATTCGACATAGATCGCCCAATTGAATACCATGTTAATTTCTTGATTGTTATGACGCTTGTTCGCCTCTGGCAGAGGGGAAACGTTTGGCTCATCTTACTGGAAAGGATGTGTTGAAATGGAAACGAGCACTAATTTTGAAGTCTCTTCTGGTTAGGGGAAGCGAATGCGATCTTTTCTTTAGTTGATCCTTGCCCAATGACTAAAAAAGGAGGGTTTTTTAGGGAATAGAGTTCAACTATGGTTTCACGCATAGGCTTTGGCAATAATTTCCTGCTGGGTTCAGAAAAAGATTGTTTAAATAGGGCGATAAAAGAAAATCCACATGGTGTTGTTTGGTTTTCTCTGGAAGAGGGGTGGATGGAGATTTATTTTCTAGACTCAGAGAAAAAATAAAGTATCGACCTAAACTGTCATGAATATGATTCAGTAAAATAAGTAATTCTCAGATAATAACTTTTATGAAATTATCTAAGCGGGCAACTGTTTATGGATGCTATGAATTTATTGGTCACTTTTTCCCTCACTGGGAAATTAGGTAAACTAGTTGCAAGTTGACTGTAGTCACTGAGAAACATCAGGATCATTCAGCTAGTATATACATAGTTATATGAGGTATACTTGATTAGGAACTTTCCCATACCTTGATGGCCTTTGGTTCAACAAAAATGATGTTAGCTCCTTATGGAGCATTAGGTTCAATCAACCACACAATTCCCAATTAGTGGATTTGAGAAGCCACCCTAAATTCCTTGTAGGCAACAACCAAACTCACAATGGTATAAAACCTCAACATTAAAGATAAGGAAATTCATGAAGCCTTAGACAAAAAAAAAAAAATGAAAATCCAACTTGATGCACTGCCACCATCATTGTGGAATCTCCTGTTATCTTGATTCCCCAATTTGATATCTAAGACCTTGAAGAAATCTTTGAAGCTTCACCAGGATAATAACTATTTTCCAAACTATCAGATAAAGGTAATTGTGATGACCTCAATTGCCAAATCTTGTGAGCATCAAAATTGTGATTGTGGTGCTAACTTAGTTATCCCATCTCACCAATCCAACTAATTGGTAATTGTGAGCAAATTAGGAAGTTTCATTATAATGCTAAGTTATTTATTGCATTAAGAATTGGAAATTGCATGGTGATTCATAAGACAATGAAATAACATAATATTGTTTACTACAAATACATTTTGGTAGTCTTGATTCCTTTTAGAAAAGTTTTATGCTCTAACTAATTCTCCATATTATGATAGTGGTTGATTACTCTACTTGACAAAAAAATTTAATATGTAGCATACATTGAGGGAAATAGTGTCTTGCATATGGGTTAGGTCTATCTTGTGAAGGAAATTGTGAGGTTCTTGTTCATTGGAAGGGAAGTGTAAGATACATGAATTATTACTAATATTGTGATTCCCCTATAGAAGATGTATTATTCATTAATGAATCTTTAGATTGAGCTTATTGGAATCCCAGTTCTCTATGGTGGTGGAGAATGATAACTAGGAACTTGGTTAATTGGAAGGGTAATACATCATTGATAGCCAAATTATAATTCAAATACCTAATTAGTACTTAAAATAAAAAACCATACTATTTTGGTTGATCTTTGAAACAATGAACAAATAGGTACTTTTACCATTGCAATCTCATGTAACTTGATTAAAAAACCTATAAGGTGGTCAACTGACAATATAGGTGGAATAGTGTCAAACTGGTTTGTGAAAACCTGACTCTTCCCAAATTGCCCTAGGTTATGAATATACATCATGCTCAACTTGAATTTATAAGGAAGACCTTACCAAAAATTTTGCTTGATTTGATTTCATAATTTTTAATGTATCAGGGTTTATGGTATTTTATTTGTATTTGTATATGTTATATATTACACGACATGTTATAACAATAAATGTAATTATAATTTGATTCAGAGTTAAGTTTTATGGTTTGTGAATTTATGCACACATGTTCATAATTTCCTCCATTGTGTACTCTCTTATTGTTCAATATATATTGGCATACACTTTATAATATTCATTGCTATATATATATATATATGATTTCTCTTTTCTATTTTTTATATATAGTAGTCTGCCATTATAAAGAGAAACCTGAAGTGTGATTCCATTGCGGGTCACAAGATTGCTGTGACTGGATCAAGTAGAAGAAGATAACGCAGTGCAGTATGGGAAGGGTTTTGCAACATTGGATATGGGCACGAGGAGCACTATGATGGTGGCTTGAGGTTCTGACAGGTGGATTTGTCTGACTGTTTGATGCATATCATGGTTCCACGAGGGAGGAATGTAGAAATGCACACAAATGAGATGGAGATTATGTGAATTGGAATAATGAGTTTATATGAGGTAAGGTAGAGGATAGCAACAACGATATAAGGCAGCACCACTGTTTGGAACAAAGTTGTTTTGATCTTCATGAGGTAACACAAGATGGATCCATGTGCCTTAGTGATCTCACGGAGGTTGTGTTGCTGTCATTGGCCTTGCATGAGAGAAAATAGAGTATGGGGAATATTGTTTCATTGTTTGGATGGTTAAGACAATGGGATGAGGATCTCGTTTTAGGCTCTGTAAAAATCTAGTTCACCGAAACTACTAAAATAGACTGGGTGTATTGAAAATAATAAATTAGAAAAAAAATAGATTGGTAACTTAAATCTAAAAAAGTTTGTTTAATTGAACTGGTTTCTTTTATAGTGGCCATTATTTGTATCCTTTAAATTGTCATATTATTCTAGATAATTTTTAATGACCTTTCTCTCTGCAAGTAATATCTGGCATCTTTATTTTATGGGTAATTTATTTTGTGAAGAGTGGTGATGTTGCTACTAAATTCTTGGTTTAACATGATGCAGAGTTTTATATCTTGTATTACTTGGTACAGTTGAATCTCTGCATCTGCAGTTGTTGTTTGGTAAATGGACACTTAAAGAACCACTTGTTGCATAGCATACATGGGGTAAGTAACATCTGTGCTGCCAGAAACACAGTTTATTTACTTGATCTTAAATTCTATTAATTTCAAGTTGTTTACTCAGCTTATTTTCTTGTGCATTTGGACCTCTCATTTTTACCTTATACAGAGCAGTTGTTGCAACGAAGGCCTAGCTAAACCTCAATCTTCAATCGAAAGAACACTGACCACATCTGAGAAGGACAATATTCCTCAGCATTTATCACACACGAAAGGGGAATGGTCCTTAAACCTAGAGGCAATGGAACACACTGTTAGCATAGCTCAGTCCCTTGGCAGAAACCTTGCTTCTGTATGTGATCCGGTAAAGGAAGAAATCAAGTCAGCAAGCAAAAATCATGACAACTTATTTATCAACCAAGGTTGGTTTGTTTTACTATTGTAGTTTCTTATGCTCCTACTAAAACTGCCTCTTTCAATTTTGTTTTTGCTCATTTCAAGGCCCTCTCTTGTATTTATATTCTCCTAAACAGAACACATGACATTTATGTCTTCCATTAACAATGTTCATTTGCCCGTTAGATTTGGATTGTGTCCTGCTAAGTTAATTTGTTTCGCCCTTTTAAATTTTGACAGTCTCAGTTACCTTATGAATTCTTTGTCCAATTACTAAAAGTATTTGAAGTGCACAAATGATCCACCTTCTTTATATAGTGAGATTCCTCTAAATGTTACTTTTGTTTTCTACTTGATCTTGTAGCTGCTATAGCATGGAATGAAATGCGAAGACAGTGGATTGGTGATCAGTCTCGCAGCTCTTGTAAAACTACAAGAGAGGCAACAATAAGGTTAGGTTTTGTCTATTTTCCCTCTTCTATTACTCGTCATTTTAAGATTTTGAATTTCAAGCTTTATACTTCTTTTAATTAGTAGTGCCTATTAATTGGTCTTCGGGTTGGCCTTTTAATTTGGGGCCCTTTTTCTATTTAGATATTCAATGCTTCACCGTCTAAAACAGTACTGTCGTGCAAAACTGTAAACTGACATTTGTACATATTTTCTTGAATCCATCTTACTTGATTCTGTTGGCCCCTATCTACAATGTTTCCTTAAATGGGTATTTCGGTGCATGAGGCTACCACTAATACAACGTCCAAGGAAAGGGTCACGCGGCCTTATCATGCATTGCAAGAGGCTTTTTCCGAAACTCGAATCCGTGATCCTTAGGTGACACGGCAACAACTTTACCATTGCACCAAGGGTTTACAATGTTTCCTTGATAAATTAATATGTCGACTCATTGCATATGTTTCTATGTAGCTGGAGCACTAGTTATGGGGATTTACTTTCAACCAGTCAACCCTTTGCACAACCAATTCCTTTAGCAGTAAGTTCACTTCCTACATTTTCACCCTCTCATCGTATCAGTTCTTTTAATCAATGACTGAGCTTTCATACAGGAAATGGTCGATTTTTTAGTTGATATCTGGCATGATGAAGGACTTTATGATTAGTAAAGGTTCTTACCCTATCAATTTTAATTCTATTCCGAATACTTGGTAGGTACTTGATGTGAGTTTGATTCTGAAAGATGGGTTGTATGTTTGTATTGCAGGAGATGTCCGACTCAAATGCATTGCCTCTTCTTTTTGGATGTCAGATTGGTCCAGTCTTAGATTTTCTTTTTCTTTTATATATATATATTATCTTTTAGGGGAAAAAGTCCTAGAAAAGTGTTTAGATATTTCACAATTCTTAATTGTTTTGGACCATTGATAGTGTTGATCAGAGTGATGCAAGTGAAAAAGAAAAAATGCTTATGCAGTCTGTCATTTCTACCAGGCACGTAGCTTGTTTTTATAGATCGTAAAGTTGTTTGAAGTCTATGCATTGTCATGCTTCAGACTTGAAATTATTTTGTAATCTTGATTAATTCTTGCCATTATTAAGCTTGATGGTTGTATCTTTATTTAAGTTGTTTAAAGTCTGTCATTGCCATCTTGATTAATTCCTAGTCTATATTGTCTCTTCGACATGAGAGGGAAAGAAATACGGAAAATATTTAATTAATTAATTGTTTGTTAAGTGTTAACTAACATTATAAAAAAAATAAAGCATCATGGTAGTTGTTAGAGTATTTTTTAAATTTTGGAATACCAAGTAATTTACATCATCACAAATGACGAAGTTTAAGTTCGTTTCCGTTTTTGTTGGATTTTTTTTTTCCAAAATAAAATTTTATTTTGAAAATACTTTCAGAATACGAAAAGAAAGAAGAAAAATAAATCTCCAATTTTGAATGCTCTAATTGCATTGAATGAAGTTTATTTGATATATACATGGTTATTTATTAAATGATGCACCTGGAAATTTTAATTGATCAAAAGCATATGTTATTTTAGTATTTATTAAAAGATATATTATTTTAAGTGTACTTTCCTTTTGATCCTTATGATAAATTTAATTTTTTTTTTTTTTTTTGTTGTCGTTTTTTGTTTCTCTTGCTTCTCTTTACTATCCATTCTCTCATCTCTCTTATGAATGGTGTTTCTTTTATTTTTCCTTTCTTTTATTTCCTCTTTTTTATTTGAATGCATAGTATATGCCTGATATATAAATTATATCAGTCCAACGACATTTAAGATTTAGTTAATTTTTTTTAATAATATTTTAATATATTTAGAGAAGCTAAAATAAACCATGAATAGCAAATTTAATCTCCTTGTAATCTCATAAATCTACAAGAATTGAAATAAATGCAATTAGAGCTCTCTAGGTCCATTAATGGATTTTGGTCAAAATCCACTGATGGACCTAAAGATCTCTAACTGCACTCATTTCAGTTCCTGTGAATTCTTGATGTTACAAGAAATTTATATTAGGCCTAACGTGGAGATTGTATCTTTATTTATGTTCTACACTAAACATGCTTCGTAATAATAAGTCCTATATTGTCTCTTCGACATAAGACGGAAAGAAATACAGAAAATATTTAATTAATTAATTGTTGTTAACTAACATTATAAAAAAATAAAGCATTATGGTAGTTGTTAGAGTATTTTTAAATTTTGGAATACCACGTAATTTACATCATCACAAATGACGACGAAGTTTAAGTTCGTTTGCGTTTTTGTTTGAATTTTTTTCCAAAAAAAAAATTATTTTGAAAATACTTTCAGAATACTAAAAGAAGAAGAAGAAAAATAAATCTCCAGTTTTGAATGAATTTCTAAGTTTATTTTCTCACCATAGAAAATGAGGTGAGGCCGCTTATGCTAAGAATTCTATACTAGTCTTGTATATGTATATATGTGTGGGTATATATATAATAAAATATTTATCATTGTATATAAAATTTGTATGTTTTAAAGTATATCTCAAGCATGGCAATGTAGTAAGGCTTAAAAATCCTCTTCCATGTTAATCCTAGTAAATTTTGCTGATTTATTTAATTTGACCTCTTAATTTGTTCCCCATAATTAGTCATCTAATTATATGGTTCCTTTGTGATATGACAATATGTTCAATATGTTTGACTCACTCGACTTTGTCTAGCTTACTTAGCTATTCAAGTAAGCCATGCTAAATTTTCTACCTCACTTGGCTTGTCTATGCACTAAAAATTGGGATCACAGCTCGAAAGTTTAAATGAACATCCATTACAAAAGCAACAATTAATAATTTATTTTTTAGGAAAATTTAAAAGTATCCACCACATTCAATTATTTACTGGGCTCTACATTACGTACTCTTAACCAGTAGACAAATCATCTCCTGGAACATAATTTTAGTTTATCTCATCTTGTTTCAGTGTGCTTGCTTGAAGATAGGAATCCCCAGATAGCTTCAGACTTATATATATAAAGAATTGGATGATATATAACAGTCACTAAACTGTGGATCGGATCTTGCTAATTAACTTTCATGTTGAACTTCAAACTTGTCACTTTGAGTCCCTTCCATAGTGTTCTAACCATAAAACTAAACAATTTTATTTCATGATGAGCAGCAGCGTGACATGCACTTGCACGCAGACAAGAAGCATATATTTAGGCTGCCCTGTTTCTCGTGAAGTCAACTCAAGTAACGCCATGATGAGCTTTGGCTGCATGTGGCCTGCCCTCCTTATAATTGAGACAGAGCCACATCGATCATGCTTCTTCTTTATTTATAGGAGATTCCATGACAAGGTTAGTAGCATGCAACTAGGAAAGCCATCAGTCTGCCACACTAATATTTAACATATATATTACCAGATCACTGCTAGTGTTCTTCTTCTTGTATATATACATGCACAGAGAAAACCTAGAGATCATAATTGTTTGGTCTCTCCTAATGCTAACTAGTTTGCTGCTGGATCTCCATAAAAAAGAATTAATATGTTTTAATGAAATGCATGGTTGAGGCTTGAGAATTCAATCCTAACCTGATTGCAAGCTTTTACAATGGCATCTGAGTTGGCAATCCTTCAACACTCGACAATGACATCTGAACAACCAAAAACTAGGGTTAAGAGTTTGAAAACGAGGGTTCATTAGTTCCACGAGTCCCATATATCTGTATATAGTCATTTGAAGGTGGACCAATGTTGTCGTCGATTATACATCAAAATGATATTATATATCTAAATTTTAGGCTTTAACAACATGTTGCGATATGATGGCAATAGATACTTGGCCTCTTGAGCATTGAATGATTGAGCCTACAATTTATATCAATTAATCTTGTGGATTGTGACAGATAAACCTCTTGAAAATGATATCCTTTGGAGACTTTCTTCAGCTTGGAAAATTTTATATTAGGAACAGAAGTTTAATCATTGCTGGAACTTGACTCCGTTAAGGATTTTAACTGAATATGGACACCATAATATATATAGAGAACTAAGAGGAGGTTTTACTTGTTCAGGAAAGAAGATGAATGCGAAACAGTGAAGTATTATACGCACCACATGCATGGTCTTCTTGCATTAATGATTAAACAAAAAGAAAAAAAGAAAACTCATGTCACTGTGCATTATTATTGGCCATCGTACCCTTGTTCTGTACAGAAAATTAAATTAATTGTCAATCAACAGGGTGAAAATCTGGTTGTCGACAAATGATTGGATCCTATTCTTGAACACTTGTTTGTTGACTGCTAACATGGGCCATGTGTTAATTTTGATTAGTATTATTACGACAAGTTTTGACTAATCATTGGCACAAAGATTCCTACGTATTTTGAGGATGAAATGCATGCCCATTTGTTTTCAGTTTTCACTACTCACACAATTATTAATCATGACCTAGGTGTTGATTATATTTGGCTCTTCTAGAACTCCGAGTTTTACGATTAAAATGTTTGATCGAACAAGTCAAGGGATGGAGTCATGGGAGGTCATTGTTCAACAGTTGAGGGTTGTTAAGTTAACAAATGCATTTTAATTTCTTTTTGAAAAAATGAATCCATTTGAACAAGAACTCCGAGTTGATGCTCAACTTTTGAACGAACAATTAATCTTAATCTTGACAAAAAATCTTCTTTAATTAATCGTCTTAATTTATGCATGGCGTTGTCTTTGACAATTTACTAAATAATGCATCTAGTCATAATTCACTATGACTTGGTAATTAAGCCGTAGGTGTGCATGGATTAGAAGAGTTTCGGTGATTATAAATTTAGTGAAAAAAAATAATATAATATTAATATACATACATCAAAGCGAGCATGAAGTCCACTTTACTGTGACTAATAAATACAATTCTTTATTTTCACACACATTTTTTAACTAATAAATATCCTTGTCAACATATCACCAGGCACAACCTATAGAAAGGCGTTTATGAGTTCTTAGCTAGCTAGGTCCACAGCCTATAAACTAATTAAGACAACAGGACGTATCCACCCAACTTGATCTCAGTTGATCCCTCCCTACTGCAATTATATGCATTATTAATGTTGCCATTTAATTAATTTAATTTTTTTTCACAATCCATCCTTTTTTTAGGTTGCATTTCAGATTAGAATATGCATATATCTTCTTTCTTCTATCAGGTCGTTATAGTATTTCATCCACAGCCATGAACGTATAGATGAGCTAATGAAGAAAAATACATTGATTTGCTTTGACTTGTTCTGAGACTCGACTCTATAATATCACTCTTTTTCTTTCCCTTTTTCTTTCTCTCTTTCTTCCCTGCAAAGTTTCTCCACCATCATCACATCCTTTTCTTTCTTCTGACCTGTCCTATATGATCCTGGACTTGTGTATTTGAGACAAGAAGAAGAAGAAGAAGAAGAAGGTGGTTCTTCCAATGGGGAGAGCTCCTTGCTGTGACAAGACCAGCGTGAAGAAGGGCCCTTGGTCTCCTGAAGAGGACGCCAAACTCAAGGACTTCATAGACAAGTATGGCACTGGTGGGAACTGGATTGCTCTGCCTCAGAAAGCAGGTCAAATTCTGAATTTTCCCCCTCTTTTTTGTTCCTACAAAATAGATAATTCTGTAATACTGTGTGAGTGTGTGTGTGTGTATTTCATGCAGGATTGAATAGATGTGGGAAGAGTTGCAGACTGAGATGGCTCAATTACCTGCGACCAGACATCAAACATGGAGAGTTCTCAGATGAGGAAGATCGAATCATATGCAGCTTCTTCTCTTCTATTGGAAGCAGGTATGTCTATCAGTAGAACTAGTTAATCAATTAATTAATTAATTAATCTTATTAATTTCTGAATTAGTTAATCATGTTGTGAATTGTCGAATCAAGCAGATGGTCCATCATTGCCTCCCATCTCCCTGGTAGAACTGACAACGATATCAAGAATTACTGGAACACCAAGCTGAAGAAGAAATTTTTAGGTCTTGTGTCCATCAACTCCCATTTGATCAAACCGCCGCAGCCGCCGCCGTTACCGCATCATCATCAGCCTTACTTCTCATCATCATCATCGTCTTCATCGCGCCAAGAAGTAGCAGCACTTCCTGGAATAATCTCTCATGACACGAGTGCTCTCAATTTCGCATCGACTTCTATGACTGCTGCTCACCTTCAAGTTCCATACCATTATCAACCTCATCAGATGGAAAACAGCAATTTCATGATAAATTTTGGTAATTCTGATCCCAGCTGCAGCTCATCAGGTGGAAGTTGCACTCCCATCAGCTATGGAAGGAGAGATCTGCAGTTCGAGCAGTATGAGTTTTGCGATAGAAGAGGATTCGAAGGAGATGAGAGCATTCTGACAAACATAGAGAACTATAATCTCTACGGTGGTGGTCTTGAAGATAACAGCAGTTTGCTACTTGGAGGAAGAGGAGGAGAGGCTAAGCCAGAGAATACTGCAAATTATGATGAGGAGATCAAGCATTTGCTGAGTTCCAATTCCGGGTGCAATATTTTTGGTAACAACAATTACTCTCTTGATTAACTAGTCAACTCATATTGATCATGCATACATTATATTGTATGCAGTTACAAGATAATCAATCTATGGAAAATTTAATTGTTTGCTGTAGAATGTGTATTTAACTCAGAATTCAGTCTTTCTTCTCTATTTTTTTATTTTATTTTTGGTGTGTAAATTTCTTTTCTTGTCTTCCTTGTTAATGATATATAAGACTGTGTTTTGAGAGAATTTATTCATATGTGAAAAAAAGAAATCAAATAGAAAAACTGGTTGCATTTTGCATATATGTATATATACATTCTGTGTTGTTCTTGTTTGGTGCTTTAATTGTTGATTAATTAATGATGTGGCCAGCTGGGTGTATGTTATTACTTGCGTCTTGGATTAATTTGTTTGCTCTGCCACATGTACTTATT
>JBBMJZ010000067.1:19266464-19283203 GCA_037833815.1 Zingiber zerumbet | reverse complement strand
GAGGAGGGAAAAGAAGGTGGATGAAAAGATTTTTATTTAATCTTTCTTCCTTATGTCTTTTCCTCTCATGCTCAAGGTATTTTATAGGATGTCTTGCATGAGGTTACTTTTCATTTGCGAAAGAAACGTCATATGTATTATATAATATGCGTTTCTTATTTAAGCGTTAATGAAAAAAAAATTTAAGTGGCAAAATGTTGGTTAATTGGTTTGGGCGTGCGTAAGTCGTGCTCGCACATGAGCCAATTTGGTTCAGTGCAATCCGAGCCCTAGATTTGCACCCCCTACGCAGCCACACATAAGAGCAAGCTTCTACTCATGTATTTGTTCGCAACACACATTCTTGTGAAACAATATAAACCAACCATCAAATCTTGAAACTTCCAATATGGAATTAAAGTCTCTCTTTACTCTTCCCTCTCTTCTTCATTCACTCATTTTCAACATTTATTTGGGTATGAGTTTTTTTTTTTTGAATGAGCAATGATATTGAACCATTCTTGTTCTAGTCTCTCATGGTTTGTTTATTACTTTCCTAGTGCGTCAATTATAAATGTAACTGGTAATTCAAACATGAGGATGCTAGCCTTTTTCTTTCAAAATTCCTTTTTTTACAGCTTGTTTGTCTTGCAAAGCACTTTCTTGTCAGTTGAATTCCTCGCAAAGTAGAAGGCATTGTGTTTTTTAAAATGTAAAAAAAAAGTGATTTTTTTCCTGTTTTAGTTTAATCCATGTTGTGTGGTACCTTGATTCTGCAAAGGTTAATGAGAAATCACTTTCCTTCTACTTAACCTATCTCATCTCTTTATATAGTTGAAAGCTGAAGGAGAATAGAATTATAGTTAGAAGCTTCTTTGTTGAGCTTCATTGAAAGTGTCACCATACTTATTTTGTGGATAGTCCGTCACCATACTTAAATTCCCTTTTTTTGTTAACACAAAAATTACATTATTTTTCTCAATGTTATCAAATTGTTACATATATATGTAAAATATTATTTGCCTGGGATTCTTCTGGTATAGTAATTTAAATGGTAAAGTGATTGTCCCAGGACATAATGTAGACGGACGGTGGACGTATGATATTTTTAACGTAATGATTTAGGGTTGATTTCAAGAACTGACAACCTAAGGTTTACCCTACCATATGTCTATATCCTGTGTATCTGTATGTACCTCCCTCCATATCTATAGGACCGGTACTAAGGGACCCTAAGATAGCGGATCTATCTTTTTTAAATTGTATAGTGATCCTAAAGATTTATGATGTTATTGTGTTACATCTATTTATGTATGTTATCGTGTTATGTTTTTTTTGGCAATATGAAATTATAAGCTTGATAATCTTTTTATTGTGCTAATCACTTGTTTACTTGAGATTTGTTTTTTTTTTTGTTTTTTTAATGATTAACATTCTTTGATATGTGTGTATATATATACTACAATATCAAAGCGATGATCAGGAAAAGATGCATAAATTATACTCTAAATTTCTATATTTATCCAATCGTCTATTTTCAAAATTAGTTTATTTTCAAAATTAATTAGGTAAAATTTGAACTACTGATTATTTAAAAAAAAATTATCAATCGGCTAATTAGATCGAACCAAAATGCTTTAGGTTGAACGGATTGCACCAATGCGCCAATAAAGGTGATTCAATTAGGGTTTTACGGGATCTATTTAAGTCGTCCATACGGTTGTCGCTTGACGCACCGACGCGATGCTTCACTACCTGGTCCGCCGCCACGCGCTCCCTCTGTCGACGCAACTCCGTTGCGTCTTCTTCTCCACCGGCACATCCGTCTCCTCCTCAGGCACTACCGCTTCTCCCGATCCCCATTTCATGGTCGAGTACCTCGTGAATACATGCGGGTTCTCCGCCGACGACGCTTCCAAGGTCTCAAAGTCGCTCCCCTGCTTTCAGTCCACCGAGAAGGCCGATGCTGTTCTTGGATTCTTCAGATCTCATGGCCTTGATGGTGCTAATCTTAGAAAGATAATAGCTTGGAGGCCAGGATTTCTCTGCGGGGATGTGGAGAACAGTCTCGCTCCAAAGTTTAAAATTTTGCACGACATGGGGTTATCTGAGTCCGACATCGCCAATGCCGTTTTGCGGCACCCCGTCATTCTTTACCTCGACGCCCAGAACGCGCTTCTCCCCAGATTGAAGGTTTGGGAAAGTTTATTTGGATCGAGGGAGATCCTCCTCAGGAATATCCGGGGCTATGATAGGTTTTTGAGCACCAGCATTGAGAATGTGGTACGCCCTAACTTGAACTTCTTACGGGATGAATGTGGTATTCCTGAAGACCGGGTTTCTTGTGTCATTAAAAGGCACCCTGGCTTCATCGTGCAGAATCCTGAATCCCTCCGAGCTTTGGTAGATAGAGCTGAGGGGCTTGGAGTTCCTCGAGGATCTGGAATGTTCATCTGGATTCTTGATGTACTGCAAGGGGTGAGCACTGGAAAATTTGAGGCCCAACTCAAGCTCATGAACAATTTTGGTTGGTCAAACTCGGATTTCATTTCTGCAATCAAGAAACTTCCACGCTTTTTACTCCTTTCCATAGAGTCGTTGCAGAGAAAGATGGAATTCTTGGTCAATGATGTTGGAATTTCACCTTCAGACATTGCTCTCCGCCCGGTGCCTTTAGTGCTAGGGTTGGAAAAGACGTTAATTCCTCGATTTCGTGTGATGGAGATATTGAAATCTGAAGGGTTATGGGAGTCAACAAACAAGTTACATGTATTTTTCTCATCATCTGGTCCTAAATTTTTGAAGCAGTATGTGCTCCCTTACAAAGATAAATTACCCAAACTGCATGAAGTCTTGTGAGCTGTAGCTGAGTTCAAAGGGAATTATCCAAACTGCTAATGAATGCAAGATTTGCATAGGGTTGATTTTTATGACTGGACAAGCAAGGATATTGATCCAATTTTGTCCTAGTTTTCATATGGTTTATTTGCTGGCCGTATTCATATTCTATATTATGAATGTAACTGTTTCTGTAGGCATGAGGATGTTAGGTTTTCTGAGTTCCATTTTGCAATCTGATTGAGTTGAAATGGATTTTTTGTAGGACCTTAGCAGTTGAACTCCTTCCAATGAGAAGATATCTGTCTTTTAGAATCAGCAAAGGAGATTTTTTTTCCCCCTTTGACAAGCAGAGTTGGATTTAAGCCTGAAAACAATACCCATCTGCCAAGATTATAGAGAAACCATTTTCAATTTTCATATTCTATATCATTCATGCCATTGTTACTGTAGACATGAGAATGTTAGTCTTTCTGAGTTCCATTTTGCTACTTGATTGAGTTAAAAAGGATTTGTTGAGTAGGCAGAGTCAGATGTATGCTGGGCTACACTACCCATCTGCAACGTCATAGAGAGCCCAATTTCTTTCAAATTAGTTGTAACATCAATCGTTTTAATACTTTTAAAAGTTGAAGGAGCTTGAAGTCATGTGAGTTGTAGCTGAGTTTGAGAGGAATAACCAACAGCTGAAGGGTTTATTTGGGTATGAGTTTCTTTTCAAGATAAGCAATGTTATTGAACCATTCCTGTTCTAGTTTCTCATATAGTTTGCTTATTACTTTCCTAGTTTGTCAATTATAAATGGAACTGCTAATGTAAACATGAGAATGCTATATTTATTCAAAATTTCTTTTTTTACAACCTGTTTGACTTGCAAAGTGCGGATAAGCAATGATATTGAACCATTCTTGTTCTAGTTTCTCATATAGTTTGCTTATTACTTTCCTAGTTCGCCAATTATAAATGCAACTGCTAATGTAAACATGAGGATGCTATGTTTATTCAAAATTCCTTTTTTTACAACCTGTTTGACTTGCAAAGCGCTTATTTTAGGAACTTGTCAGTTGAGTTCCTCGCAAAGTAAAAGACATGGTGTCTTTTAAAATGTAAAAAAGTGATTTTTTTTCCTTTTTCTTCCAGCAAAATTTAGGATTTTACTCGGACTGCATTTTACTTTGCACAACCGTCTTTTGCATGCTGAGATTTGCACCTAACGAGAGTTACATTTAGGATTTGATTATTACTATCTATATAATCTTACACAGTGTTCATTATTTTGAAAAATATACATCTATTGCTCCCACGGGCATGCCGCAGCGGTTAAGACATAGCAGAACTAAAAACAGGAAGGGTTCCATCCTTTGGTGAAACATGTGTTGAGGTTGAATTTAGTGAAACTAGGCAGCTGTGGGCAGAAGTATCTATGGTGGAAAAGGTCCATGAGTTTATTTTCACGAGAGTGAAGTATCGATTTGATATTGGATGGTCTAAGCGAAGACCGCAGGGTTTAAAATAGTTAGACAGCTTTTTTAAGAAAGCCATTTTCTCTAAATAATCGTCATTATCTTTTCATTTAGCAATTGTCCTCCAAAATCTCTACCTATAATGATTATTATTAATTACTTTTATTGTCCTAGAATCAAATCAAACACATGCTTTTCTTAATATTCGACTCCACATCCGCCTCCTTAACCCTCTTTGGATTTAGATATGTTTCTCAAGTACCTTATAGTTATGTCTTCGACTCCCGAGCGCCTACGGATTCTAATTCAATTTTTGAGTATCTTTCGACTCCGACTTCACTTCCTAGAACATGATTTTTTGAACATTGTACAACTTGGACTTCAATTCTTGGCATTACCTTACAAGACATCTACATGAATCCAATCTCCTTCCTTATTATGAGCTTAACCCAGCATGATTCATGCATAGGGCCGACTCTGAGGCATGTCACCGGGGGCGACGGTCCAGGGCCTTTGATTTTTTGTTTTATATATTAGTTTAATAAAAATTTAAAAATTATATTTTATTAGATTGTTTTAATAAAGGTTACTTTATATATATATATATATATATATATATATAGTTGAATTTTTTAAATAAACGTTGAATATCTATTATTAAAATTTAAGAAAATACTTTTAAAAAATTAAAAGAAAAAGAAATGTGCAGCAGGTTTCCTTTCCAAGGCATGATAGTAATATTGAACCGTCCTTTGCTTTGAACCTTTAAAGTAGCACCTTTCATCCTTGCTTTGAACCTTTGAATAAGGTGCTGTGAAAAAAAAATGAAGCTCCACCGAGTACCGTCTCTTGTTTCCTTTTTTTCTATTATTCTTTTGGCACTGTTGTTTTGCAAGATTTTTCTTTCTGTCTTCTCGATCGATCGTGGTCATGTGGTTCTATCCTCGCAATTGCAGGTCCGCACTCTGTAGTTTGTAGCTTGTAGGAGATCTTGTTGATCAAGAAAGCTGTCGATTTTGAAGGAGGGAAGTTGTCGAACACAATTCCATCTGGGAAAAATCAGTTTGGATTTGTGCTTGAAAAGTAAAAACTGTTAGCTTCTGAATCTAATCACTGTCTAGTGTCAATAAGATTTAGAGACCATTTTCGGAAATTTTCAGCTACAGTGGAGGTGATTTACTTATTATCTTTCTCCCTTTCATAGCTTTGGTTTCTGGATGGTTAAATCAGTGACTCATGTTTGAGTTCCTCTAGGGAAGAAGTGTTTGGATTTGTGCTCGAAGAGTAAAACTGCTGCGAGTTCCATCTCTCAGTGTTCCTTGCCTTAGATCTGTGGTTCAGCTAGAAATTATTGTAAAAGTGACATCTATCAATTGCTTCAAACACAAACCATGTTTTATTGCTCTTTTACTATTATTTTCACTACTTGTCTTTATTTCGTTGCTACTTGCTAGCATTGTTGCTAGTTTTGCGTGTTTTATTTTTACACTTAAAATTTGTATTACAAGTTTAGGAAAGAAATAAAAGAAAAAAGAGTAGAAGAGATTATTAAAACTCAGAAAGGTGCGCTTCATATATTTTTTAAAACTAACTCTTCAATTGATGAATTACAAGAAGAAAATCAAGAACTAAATGATTATACAATAGATGAGCAACAACTAAGTAATCAAGAACTAAATGATTATGCAACAAATGAGCAACAACTGAGTAATCAAGAAGAACTTTGGATATATATGATCCAAGATCTTAGGATAACATTGATAATAAAACAAGAAGAGAAAGGTCCTATAAGAGAAAGTAATCTTAAGTTCACTATAGATGAGCTTTTGAGACATTTTTCATATTCTTATTACACAAGAAAATTACTAAATGGAGAGAATCAAGATAGAAAATGACTTGTATACTCGAAAGATGCAAACAAAGTATATTGTTTTTATTTCAAATTATTTAAATCAATGAAAAATAAAAGTTTGTTGGCAAATGAAAGTCTGAATGATTGGAAACGTTTAAGTGATAGACTTAGATAACATGAGAATGATATTGAGCATATTACTAACATGAGAGCTTAGATTGATTTGGAAATTAGATTGAAAAAGAATGAAACAATTGACAAAAAGATCCAAGTGCAAATTAAGAAAGAGAAAGAACATTGGAAACTTGTTTTAGCTAGGATTATTTCTGTTGTGAAATGTCTTGCTAAATGTAATTTGGCTTTTCGTGGGGATAATGAAAAATTTTACCAAAGTAGTAATGGTAACTTTTTGGGGGCTACTTGAATTAATTACAGAATTTGATTTGGTAATGTAAGAGCATTTTAGACGCATTCAAAATAATGAGATTCATTATCATTACCTTAGTCATAAGATTTAAAATGAGTTGATTTTTATATTAGGTTCTAAAGTCAGAAGTACTATAATTTAAAAAATAAAAGAGGCAAAATATTTTTCAGTGATACTTGATTGTACTTCAGATGCAAGTCACATGAGCAAATGACTTTGATAATTCGATGTGTGGATGTCTTAGCTTGTCCTATAAAGGTATATGAGTATTTTATAGAGTTTTTAAAAGTTGATGATATATCTGGATTATGACTTTTTAATGAATTATAATATGTTTTAGAAACCCTTGGACTTGATATTGATAATATGAGGGAGCAAAGTTATGATATTGGTTCTAATATGAAATGTAAAAATCAAGGTGTACAAAAGAGATTTCTTAAAATAAATCCAAGAGCATTTTATATGTCATATGCTTGTCATTATCTTAATTTAACAATTTATGATATGACAAATTCTTGTGTTAAAGCTGTGCCATTTTTTGGAGTTGTGCAGCGCATGTGTACTTTTTTTGCTAGTTCTACAAAAGTGGAAGATTTTACAAGATCATGTTCATCAATTAACTCTAAAGTCATTGTCAACAACAAGATAGAAAAGTTATGTTAATAGTGTCACAGCCAAATGAGATAAGAGAAATTTTATATGAATTATCGAAAGTTAGTGAAGATGCTAAGACTAGGAGTGAGGCTGAAGCTTTAGTAACACGAATTTGAAAGTTTTGAATTTTTGTTAGGCATGACTATATGACATAACATTTTGAAAAAAGTTGAATTGATTAGTAAAAAGTTACAATATAAAGATATGCAAATTGATATTGAATAAAGATTTTGAGAGAATTGATTTCTTATTTTGAAAGATATAGGGAGGAAGGTTTCCAATCTTCTATGACATTAGCGAAAGAGATTGATTGCATCTAAAATGGAAATTGATTCTATTTTCCCTCAAAAACGTACAACTCATAGAAAGAAACAATTTGATGAAAATTATCATGAAGAGATTTCACAATCTGCTAAGGAATCTTTTAAGATTAATTGTTTTATTGTTGTCGTTGATATTGCTATTTCCTCTTTAAAAAGTAGATTTGAACAATTAGAAATCTTTGAAAATATTTTTGGTTTTCTATTCAATCCTAAAAAGTTTCTTTCAATGAATGATAATAGATTGTACGAGTGTTGTAATAATCTTCAAGTTGCTCTAAAATATAATGGCAAGTCTGATATTGATGCTGATGATTTATTTTCTGAATTGCAAGTGCTACAAATGTGTTTACCAACAGAAACAAAGTCAGCTTTTGAAGTTCTTGAGTTTGTAAAAGTCTTGTATTGTTTTCCTAATATTTCCATTGCTTATAGAGTTTTGTTAACTATACTCATTACTGTAGCATCAGCAGAAAGAAGTTTTTCTAAACTAAAATTGATAAAATCTCACTTGCGTTCGACTATGTCTCAAGACAGATTAAATGGTTTGGCAATTTTATGCATTAAAAATGAGGTGTTAGAAAAACTTGATTTGGAAGACCTTATTGATGATTTTGCTTCCCAAAATGGTAGAAGATCTAGATTTTTTTAATGATTATTTTATACTTATTTTATTTTTGTATTTGTAGGGATGCACTTTTTGGAGAAACTTAGGAAATATTTTTTGTATGTGTTGTATTTTTTGAAAAATCTTGAGTAATATATTTTGTATGGAGTTCATGTATTTTAAATAAAATATATTATTTTTTAAATTTTATTATTAAACTCTATTCAAATTGTATGTTAGTAAAAAAAATCATAGGACATCTTTTTCTCTTTTTACCAAGGGCCCCTAAAAGTCAGGGTCGGTCCTGTTCATGCATGACCATCGCAGATTTTTATGAAGTATTATTAGTTTCCCTTTGCACGAGTTAGATAGTGCGTTGTAAACTAGGTCTGAATATAAAATCCGAATGGCCATGCATTCATTAATCACCCCTCTAGAGGCTGCCGATGTAATTCAGGTAGGTTGCTGATTTAGTTCGGGCTTATAAATACACAATCGAGTCCAGGACTTGGAAGACTACCGACATAGTTCGGGCTTAGGCTGTCAATGCAATTGGAGATTAGGCTGCCGACTCAATTTGGATATTTAAATGTACAATTGAGTCAAGGACTCGGAAAGATATCGACTCGGGGTTGGATTTTTGAATACCTCCCTTCAACTCAATAGATATCATATCCCCTCAACTTTTCCTCAACATTACAAATATCATATATCCACATTCACCTCGGCATGATAGACATTATACCTTCATATCTTTTCTTTGATATCACAAATATCATATATCCACATCTACCTCGATATAATTGACATCATATTTTCACAACGTGAACCCAATTGGACTCAACTTTATACTGTATAAATTTGGATAGTAGGTTCTTTAATTTGTATTCTATTATGAAAATGCAGAGTTTACCATCATGCTAATTTGTTCATGCAAAAGAAAGCAGAGGCAAGAGTTTAGGAACCCGAACCACTTCATGGGCTTCTGCTCTTATCTTTTCCTCCATAGACAGTGATCCATGACAATCTTACAACTTTCAAGGAGAATCCTTAGTTGTTTACTCCTGGTGGCGATGCATAAATTTTGCTCGCTGCAATGGCCATTGCAAAATTTACAGAAAAAAACTCTTGGTCTGTCCTTGTACTAACGGCTGGAGCAGACGGCCAGCGACTAGAGTCCCTCGAAACTGAGGGCATGTAGCCCGGTCAAGCGGAAGCAAAGAGGGGATAGTCCTACAAAATACAATGATATGATACTTTATTCAGAGAATGATCAATAGAAAATCATATAGATAGGAAGTTAATGAATCTCTTCAGTTGATTCCAAGGTTAGATCAATGCGTGAGTTTCGGGCCTCTCAATTCCATAGCTTCTTGAGCCTCCTGACTCCATAATCTCTCCGGCCTCCCGACTCCATCGCTACTCCGGCCTCCCGACTCCATCGCTACTCGGACCTGCCGACCCTTTAGCCACATAGGATAAGGAGTCATTTAGGTCAAGAATAACCATAATATAAATCTTGGTTATTTTAGGAGAAAGATAACTGCATGAATAAATCTTATATTATTTAAGAAATTAAATAATAACAATATGAGAATCGGAACAGAACAAAAAAGTATGTGAATCTCAGTTATTTTAAGAAAAAGACAACAACACATATAACTCTCACATTATTTAAGAAATTAAATAGTGATGGTATGAAGATCCGAACAGATTGAAAAATGTCTGTTTTCATTTTTGTAAAAGATAGTCCTTTTCAATCTCCATGGTACACATACATATACACATCACTATGTACATTAAAACCCTAATATTTATCTTATTCATCCTCTAACTTGAGCGTCAGAGTTGCTACATGGAGAATCCCTAGCTGTCATTCTAATCCTTTTCTTGTTATTTCTCTTCATCTAGGTTCTTAACTACGACATCATCTTCAGTGTCATCTGGTGATTGGAGATTAAATTGGCAACTAAACCAATTTACCAATTATCTGTCAACGCTTGCAGGTAGGATCAATAGTGATTACGGTAGCACACGAATAGTCACGGAGATGGAGAAGAATGGTTACTTGCGGAAGAGGTGATGGTTACATTTTGGAGAAAAAGAGGAGCGGCTTTAAATCAGACTTTGAGATCAAATTACATTTTGATGTTCCCATTCATCTGACAAGGTGTGAGGCTGTCGTTCTCCCTCCATCTCAACATTAATGTCTTAATCCTAGTTCTTACAAATGACGCTAATTATGATAGGACAAAAATATGAAATCTCTCAGTCGAGTACTCGTTGGATGATGATGATGATGATTAGATGCTCCTTTTGTTTGTTTTTCTGTCCAAAGTCAATACAAAATTAGAGGATATCAGACTAGTACTGATAAGGATCCTTCGATGCTTAAGTCAGATGATAAAAGCAAAATGTAGCATAAATGAGGCAGAAAATATAGTAGAGAATGAGCACCATGAATACGTGGGAATTGAGCATGAATCCTTTTCTCCTCGAATCATCACCCTTCCTTTATAAATTTTGGTATAAATTTGAGCCTTTCTGTATGACTTTTAAATCCTTCTTTTGGTATCTTCTCATCCCATTATTAATTATTTTTTATTGCCCCCGAAATCAAATCAAACCTACCCCTTCTCTAACTATTTGACTTGCACCAACATCTTGTGTGATAAAAGATGATTCATTCTTTTCTAATGTCTCCGTTAATTCATCCCTAGACTAATATGAAAGAGATAAATCATGAATGATTACTAGTCATTAGTGTAAGTGGCCAAGGAGAAAGACATGTTCGAACATGGCGAGTTTCGATTCCAAAATCTCATGTGACAATACTCTATATCTCAATTATCATACATCCAGAGAGGACTTGACTTGCACCAGCTTTCAAACACTCTTTGGGTCTAATATGTTTTCCAATCACCTCATGATCCTATCTGCGACTCCTGAGCACATTTGGATTCTGAATCCAATTTGTAAACATCCTTGGACTCTTGACTCCGTTTCCAGAACATTTTAAAACTCCAAACTTGATTCTACCTTATAAGACCCCAACATCAAATCCAATCTTCTTCTTTACGGACATAACCTATCCCGTTCACCCCTGACAAATTGCAGATGTTTACATAATATCAATGATCTTATGAGATGAGATTCTCTGTCCCGAAAATAGTATCTCCATATCTCCTCATCGATTGGGTGGGTTGAATCATATCTCAAGGATGTAGTACATATCATGAGGATATTTAATCCGTCCAATCAACAAGAAGATACGAGAACACACCATTTTCGGAACACAGGATCTCATGTCTTCCACGCACCAAAAGGCTATTTGGGAATCCTTCAGGATTTTAATTTCCAGTTCGTGTGCATATTTAAGAAAAAATGAAACATATAGGGGTGCAAATGTGAAGTTGATGGAAGCAGGGTGTCAAGTAGGGTTTTACAGTTTCCTCTCTGGGTTATATTTGTGACGAACCTACCTGGTCGGACGGCGCGCCGACTCGATGCTTCACTCCCTAGTACGCCGCCATGCGCTTCTTCCACCGATCCAGCTATGTCGCGTCTTGTTATGCACAAGCACTTCCGCCTCCTCCGCAGGCGGCACTGCTTCTCCCGATCCCCACTTCATGGTCGAGTACCTCGTGGATACATGCGGGTTCTCCGCCGACGGTGCTTCCAAGGCCTCCAAGTTGCTCCGTCGTATTCAGTCCACCGAGAAGGCCGACGCCGTTCTTGGATTCTTCAGATCTCAGGGCTTTGACGGTGCTAATCTGAGAAGGATAATAGCCTGGAACCCAGGATTGCTCGTCTGGGATGTGGAGACTAACCTCGCTCCAAAGTTTAAGCTTTTGCGCGAAATGGGATTATCTGAATCCGACATCATCAGTGTCGTTCGGGTGCACCCCATCGTTCTCGGCTACAACAGCCAGAACACGCTTCTCCCCAGATTGAAGATTTGGGAAAGTTTATTTGGATCGAAGGAGATCCTCCTCAAGAATCTCCGTAGGAGTGGATGGTTTTTTAGCAGCAACATTGAGAATGTAGTTCGCCCCAACATGAACTTCTTACGGGATGAATGTGGTATTCCTGAAGACCGGATTTCTCTTGTCATTCAAAAGCACCCCAGCTTCATCACGCAGAACCCAGATGCCCTCCGGGCTCTGGTAGATAGAACTGAGGGGCTTGGAGTTCCCCGAAGATCTGGAATGTTCCTCTGGATCCTTTTTGTGCTGCATGGGGTAAGCAGGGAAAAATTTGAGGCCCACATTAAGCTCATGAACAGGTTTGGTTTGTCGAAATCAGATCTCATTACTGCAGTCAAGAAGCATCCAACTTTTTTAAAGCTTTCCACAGAGTCATTGCAGGGAAAGATGGAATTTTTGGTCAAGGATGTTGGGATTGCACCTTTAGACATTGCTTACCACCCAAAGCCTTTAGGATTAAGTTTGGAAAAGAGGTTGATTCCTCGATTTCGTGTGATGGAGATATTGAAATCTGAAGGGTTATGGAAGTCAACAAACAAGCTACATAGATTTTTCAAATTGTCTGATCCAATTTTTTTGCAGAAGTATGTGCTCCCTTACGAAGATAAATTACCCAAACTGCGTGAAGTCTTGTGAGTTGTAGCTGAGTTTGAGAGGCAAATCCAACAGCTGAAGTGTTTATTTGGGTATGAGTTTCTTTTCTGGATAAGCAATGATATTGAACCATTCTTATTCTAAATGACTGATTTTTTTTATTTAAACTGAATTGAATTGAATCAAATTGAACTAAATTGAATCAAATCCTCAAAGGACACACTTAGCTCCTCCCAAGTCTCAACTGTCCTTCAACCTTCTCTCAACAACTACACTGGATTAACCAGAAAAGGGAACTTCATCATCAACATGGAGGTCTATGAGGCGCTTATGGAGCACGCAGGTGGCCACTTAAAGAGTTGGTGAGGAGATTAAGGACGAGAGGTTGTATAGTAGAGGCCATGTAGCAATAAGGCAAACAATGACAGAGGGCCCTTGAAGGTTACGGTCATATTGAGAGCAACAACAACCTGACATTAACCAGCACTGTATTAAACTTTTTTTGCCTGAATTAACTGTCTGGCCTTTTTCTAGATAATGTGAAATTAATCAGTTGAATATAGCAACATTATATATATTGTAACTAGATCATCATAAATTAATTCTTCAAATGAATAATATAGTAAATTAATGTTCATGGCACTGGTAATTGTCACTCTTCTCACTGTGTCCTATTGATTTGTCTGGCATCAAAGACAATAATTGCTGTATCAACTTCAAATTCACAAATTGCATGATATATGGAAATCTAGTGCACTCACTTTCAACAATTCCTGATCTATCCCATTTTTTTTGCTTTTTGTTTTTGCTTACAGAGTTTATTTCACTATTTTTGTTTCTCCATCTCGGTTGCGTCTACTTCTGCACTGGCACTTCCGCCTCCTCCACAGGTGCCACCACTTCTCCCGATCCCTAGTCCATGGTCAAATATCTCGTGAATACATACGGGTTCTCCGTCGACGATGTGTCCAAGGTCCTAAGTCACTCCCCCGTATCTAGTCCATTGAGAACCCCGATGCTGTTCTTGGTTTCTTAAGTTCTCAGGGCCTTGATAGCGCTAATCTTAGAAAGGTAATATCTTGGAGGCCAGGATTGCTCAGCTGGGATGTGGAGAAGAACCTCGCTCCAAAGTTTCAATTTTTGTGGCATGGGGTTATTTGAGGCCGAAGTCATTGATGTCATTCTGCTGCACCTGACAATTATCGGCCTCAATTTCCAAAACATACTTCTTCCTCGACTGAAGGTTTGGGAAAGTCTATTTGGATTGAAGGAGATCCTCCGCAAGAATCTCCGGAGGTGTGGATGGTTTTTGAGCAGCAACATTGAGAATGTGGTACGCTCTAACATGAACTTCTTACGCTGTGATTGTGGAATTCCTGAAGACCGGTTATCTCTTGTCCTTAGAAGGCACCCCCTGCTTCAGACATTGCTAAGCATCCAGTGGTTATCTCTTTAATCAAGAATGTTGGAAGCACACCTTCAGACATTGCTAAGTATCCCGTGGTTTTACAATTGAGTTTGGAAAAGAGGTTAACTCCTCGACATGTGAGGGAGATATTGTAATCTAAAGGGTTATGGACTTCACGAGACAAGCTACATACGTTTTTCTCATCACCGGGACCAAAATTTTTGGAGAAATATGTGCACCCTTAAATTACCCCAACTGATTGAAATCTTGTGAATTTTACCTGAGTTCAAAGGGAATAATTCATACTGCAAATGAATGGTTGGGTATGATTTTTATGACTGCATAAGCAACAATATTGATACAATCTTGTCCTAGTTTTTCATATAATTTACTTGCTATTTTCTTATTTTATACCATCAATGTAAGTGTTGCTGTGGGCATGAGGATGTTAGTTGTCTGAGTTCCATTTTGCAACCTGATTTAGCTGAAAAGGATCTGTTTTGGGGAACTTGTCAGTTGAACTCCTTCCGGTTAGAAGAGATTTGTCTGTTAGAACGATCAAAGGCTATCTTTGCCCCCTTTCTACAAGCAGAGTTTGATGTATGCCGGGCCACAATTGGTTAATGTTTTTGAAAGTTGAAGGAGCATAAATTCAGATTGCAAGCGCTTTCATTAAGCTGGATGGATGATATTCTTATTGTGAGGAAAGAGTCTTCCTATTCATGTATTTCAAGTATATTTTGCCGAGATTCTGATAATTAAATCATTCGTGTTGTACCGTGATTAGAAACAAGATTAGTTGAACCAAAAGAAAAGAAACTGTAATAATTCACAAGGATTAAAAATATATTGCATTTTAAAAATTGTCCGCTAAAAAATATAAACACTTGCGAGAAACCATATATTTTTGAAGAGAAAAGGCTTAGGATATCTCATTCTTTCACGCATCAAACAAAGGTGCTCTATGGGAATCCTTATGTTCGATCTCCTGTTAGTAAATGTATAAAAAAATTATAAAAAATTTTCTCTAAATGAGACACACAATCAAAAGATACTGGACTCCTTGGCTGTCCACTGTGAGTGCTTCCTGATTTATTTTGGTGGTCAGTGAAAAAATTTAATGAGACCATACCGATTGCCTAGGATTAGTCAATGAGACTAAGTGTGTTTATCATTTTTTTTTTCTCTGAGAACCTATGATTCTAATTTCCATTTCATGGGTAGATTTAAAAAAATTGAAACATTTAGGGGAGCAAATGTGAAGTTGACTCGGAAGAAGTGGTTAAAGTAGGGTTTTATCGTTTCCTCTTCTCTAGGTCAGACAGCGTAGCGACACGATGCTTCGCTTCCTAGTCCGCCACCAATTTCTCCCTCCGTCTACGCTAGTCCTTCGCATCCTCTTCTCCAACGACACTTCCACCTCCTCAAGCGCCACTGCTTCTCTTGATCCCCATTTCATAGTCGAGTACCTCATGAATTCATGCGGGTTCTCCGCCGACATTTCTTCCAAGATCTCTGAGTCGCTCCCTCGAGTCCACCGAGAAGGCCAACACTTTTTATAGTGGTTAATAGTCATCCGTGATTACCTCTTCTGTATTGACATAGGAATAGATTGACGGGGGCGCTAGAAGTGAGTGAATTAGCTTTGTTAGACAAGGGCGCTGGAGGTGAATCAATTCACATAAGCATTTTATCCAACCATAGTAGATAAGTTTTCAAAGTACTCAAATCACGTATCATAGTTTTAAAATTATTAAATCACATATCCACTTCCCATTTTACCCTCGTCCTCAAATCAATTCGATTGGAAAAAAAAATCAGTCGATGGATTCTGTTTCCAGTCGAATTGTTTTTTTTTTGGTTGAAAAAATTCATGAGTTGATTTTAGCCAAGACCGACTGATAGACCTAGAGATCTCGAAATGACATAAAACAATTCTTGTGTGGTTGTCTAGTTTTCTTGATTGTAAAAATACTATCAAATATCAATTTGACCTAATATATTGAGCAGTGATTTTTTAAACATGAATCAATTTTTTGAACACATTCGTATTTAAAAAATCACTGCTCTCAGTATATTCTGTCGAATTGATGTTTGATAGTATTTTTACAAAAAGGATAACTAGACAAATATATAGAAACTAGTTTCGTGTCATTTTGAGGTCTCTAGGTCATCAGCCGGTTTTAGCCGACATCAGCTGATGGACCTAGAATCTATCAAACATTAATTTGACCGAATGTATTGAGAATAATGATTTTTAAACATGAATGTGCTTGAAAAATTAATTCGAGTTAAAAAAAAATCACAATTATCATTATATTAAGTCAAATTGATATTTGATAGTGTTTTTATAATCAGGAGAACTAGACGAACATATAGGAACTAATTTCATATCATTCCGAGATCTCTAGGTCCATGAGCTAATTTTGGTCGAAACTGACTGATGGATTTTTAAATAGAATAAAATCAATTTGACTGGAAAAAAATTAGTTGACTGATTTATTTTTAACCGAATTGTTTTGAGGAAGAAGATAAAAAGATAAAATCGAACGTGAATACATGATTTGATAATTTTAAAATTATGATTCAAATATTTTGAAAGCTTATCTTA
>JBBMJZ010000067.1:19177765-19193498 GCA_037833815.1 Zingiber zerumbet | reverse complement strand
CAATAGATGGTGTCAGGATGGTACCAGTCGAAGGCAACAAAACTCCGGCGGCAACTGGAATACCCACCTGCAGGAGCGTCCATGGCATTTTATCAGTTCATGATGCCAGCATCGATTGAACAAACAAAGTTTCACATTATACTGAAATGACACATGCATTGTGTTCGTCGTGACTCTAAACAGGTCCTCAGGGACTATAAGAAACAATTGCGTACATAATGAAGATGCCTATATGTACATACATTTTCCACCTTATCCCAGATTTACGATAATAGTGACCTTTTTCTTAGAAGCATGAAAGTTTGAAGTATGCATAATGCATTACCAGCCATGGAATTCAGATTATAAAGATTTGCTGGTGGTGTATTTAGCACCTGTCATATTCTATTAAGTATGCCTCTCCAATGTTGAGGTTAGTATGGATTTTAATTTTATGGAACAAGACGTTTAATAGGAACTTTTCCATTGTTGGAGCAGTGCTTTGGACTATCAAGCTAGAAAATTAAAGAACTGAAACGAAAATTTGAAGTGCAAAACATAGGAAATGAACATGATTTGGCTGATCATATCAAGATTTTCTCGCTGAAAAATATAAAGGCATGCTTAGCTTTGGTCAACTTACAATATTGTAGGCGAATGCCCACCAGAGGTTTTGCTTTACTGTTTTCATAGTCGACTTGCTCAAATCCAAAGCATCAATCAGCTGCATAGATGCCACATCATTTGGTAAATTTGACAAACATATTGGACGCTAAGATAATTATATGGATGTAAGATGTTATAAGCAAAATAGGGAAAACAGATTGTGTTCAAACAAGGATACACTGTGATGTTTTCTATTCTTGGCAACCATTAGTTGATATATCTTCCGAAGCTTATGCCTTTCTTTTGTGGCAAAGGGTAAGTAGTGAACCACCTCCACAGAGAAATGCTTTATGTTCAGAAGATATATTTTGTTCAACAATTTCACTTCCATGAAAATAAATTTTCTTCGAACTGAATAACTTTCATAAAAATATTTCCTTGAAAAGGCCTGATTTGCTGATAAAAGAAAGTAGACAATCTTACCAAACTAGACAATAAATGTTTGACAGGTGGAAATATCAGGATGAATGAATTACTGAAGATATTAGTTTCAGCAAACAATGATCAAGATTGATATAATTAAACCACCATGATTCCCCTTCTAAGTTGCTGATACAATTTGAAAATCAATGTAAACTATAAACTGAGTAAATTTAGTCCAAGATAAACATATGAAACTTATAGTCACTTCCATTTGGGCGATGGAAATTTCTCAAGTGCTTCCATCCATTTTCTCCCTATTGTTTCCATTAGGCAATCAATTCAAGCAAACTAGAAACTCATGGTTAAAATGATAAGAATAAGTTGTGTATCTTCCAAGCATTTGGGGTCTACTTTTACGATGATAACTAGTTTCATGAACAAGAAAATGAATCAATTTTTTTTAGAAAAATAGAACACAAGGTTCACAAAGAATTACATCTTACTATAAAATGGTATAGCAATTAGCAAAAGGGAGAACTACGATTGTCAGCAAAGGTTCAAACTTTTACTGAATGCAGGAATTGAGGTGAACTTGCCAGCTCAATTAGTTGAACATAAAGATTCTTCTAAGTTCTACTGCACAATGCTTGAAGATAAGAATATATTAAGCTCCAATGATCATTATCAATAAAATCTCACATACAATTTCCAAGTTACTAATAAGTCCTGATGTGACTATCAAAAATAAAACTACAAAGTATAAGATTATAATTGTAAAACCAAAACATAAGCAAGAAACATCCCCTAGAAGAAGTGAGGTTCAGTCTGATTGCAGAAAAATATGGCTTCAGTGCATGACCGCTTGACAGACAACCAGCTTTTGTGTTTGCATCATAGAAGGCTCAAACTGAAAACTTGATTTGCAATTATTTAGTGACATAGCCTTGCTATGCAACAAGTTATTTAATGTGTAAATCATCAAAGGAAGATTAGTTTGTGGTGAACCATGGGTTCATTATCCCATGTCTGAGTTGAAAGTTGCAATTTCCCACCAACTTGGACAAGAAATTGATTTACTCTGCTCCAGTCAATATGACATATGAAAGGGTTATGAGAGTAAATTGAGAGGGTTAATTGTGTCACACATTTAGCAAGAGTGTCATTATTTATTTTATTTTATTTTTTACATGATAAATAAATTCCTTAATTTTTATGTCAATGATTTTATGTTTGGGCTCAAGAAAAGAAATACAACAACTGACTTGGAAGCCTCAGATATTCTATATTTATTAGTAGCTCCATTGCTCTTGCAACATCCTAAACTAGCCGTATCTTAATGGTTCCAACTACCTCCAGAAGTTCTCAATCATTACTCTTAGTAGTCAATCTTCCATGAATGGTCATTGGCAATGAACCACCCTCCCTTATGGGCACGGTTGAAGTGGTGCTCTCAATTGATGTGCCCCTTAAAGAATCTTCAGATATGCTGCAAATTCTTGTATGCAAGGGCACACTTCGATTTCATTAATTAACTAAACTATAACCTTATTTATTGCTAGTAGCTTCCAAATTCTTGTATATGCTTCTCTTCAATCTTTGTTCTCCTTATTGATGCTCTTGAAAACTTTACACTTCGCGGCAAATCAATGCTCAATCTCCCAAATGCAGAACATATGGTCCATCTCTTGTTTGTGAGTGTCTAAGCAACTTTTGCCCATAGAGAAAAACTCAAACATTTGATTATTTGAAGAAAGCTAAAATATTTTAGGAGTAAAGAAATTCAACAACCCAATTCCAAACAAATAACACACTGATTTTTAGAGGATGTGACATGCAAGAAACTTGTATATATAAATAGAACTCATAGAAAAAAGAAACAACAAAAGAACAGTACTACCTGTGACAATTTATTGCCCAAAAGCACAACCGAAGATACATCACTAGCTGCACCAACACCTTCACCCATTGCAATACCAACATCTGCTGAAGCCAAGGCAGCAGCATCATTAATACCATCACCAACCATAGCAACAATTTGTTTCTCTTTTTGAAGTTCAGAGATGAATCTCTTTTTCTCCTCTGGTTTAACTTCATAAAGCACCTGCATACACATAACGCCAGTTTTAAGAGACAAATTGAGTTCCCTTCCTCATCAAAGATATTCACTAGCAACAATTCTTAAACTTCCAGATATGATTATCTCAGTAAAGAATTTGTAATGACCTGCTCACATGAAAGAACTAGCCTACAACTACCCAAAAAACTTTAGCCTAAGTTAGTAATGGTTCATTCATCTAAACCTGTAAGACTCATTTATTAGCCCACAACTCTACATGTAAGGTGCCATAATTACATCCGCTTAAGGATTAGACATCCCTATCACGACCTAAACTTATGCTACCAGAAATAATACCATAACATTAAGTAATTGCATCAAAAACTGATTTTAAAATGTGTAAATAATATTCAAATTAGTATGATGAAGTGAGCTGGTAAATATGCATCACGCTGATTTACTATGGTTGCGGGTGGCAAAGATGAATCACATGTAAATTTAGTCTAGGAGTCTTTCTTGCAGAGAACACTAAGACAGGTGAACGAGAATTCAGTACTTTTAGCCCAGGGTTCACATAACATACCTTTTTTTTGTCAATACCAATCATAGATGCTACGTATTCAGCAGCATTCTTCTTGTCTCCAGATAGCATATATATGTTTATTCCTTGCTTAGCCAAAGTCTCAACAACCAGTTTTGCATCTTCCCTTACTTTATCCTCAAAATAAATAACACCTGCTAAAGCACTATCAACTCCTACATATACAACAGATTGGTTCTGAGACTCTGCATCTGGAAATTGGTTATCATGGACGCCGTGCCTGCAACAGCACAAGAACATACAAGATAATAGATGCAGACATTGTATCTAGATAGTGACAAGTATGAATCTTGTAGCATCTTATAGCTAGTGATATAGTCATACAAAGATTTCAAATGAGGAAAAGGTTAATGTAACGGAACCTAAATAGTCGGAATTCACTTGATGATGATGAATGGGTTTGCAATTATCTATTATATAAGCATCATTATCTTTCAGGTAATGAGGAACAGCAGAACATGCAGCATGGACACTAAGTTTACTTTGACATGGCTACCTAAGAAAAAACTGAGCAAAAATGTGTGTTTCAACACCCATTTAACAACAGAAAGGACCAGCTATCCAAAAGAAAAAGAATGGCTTCATGCCCTTCTGCAAAGGGCATTGTACGAACAACATTTATATTTAAGAGTGTCCTATAAATACCATATACCTTCTGACCCAGCTTAAAGTCCCAACAGAAACCTTCATTTTTTCAATTATAGCTACTGCACCAGAGCCAGGTTCTTCAGTGAATGTCCCATCTTTAGCCTGTCATAGATTACGCTGATTAGGAAACAAACTAGGATAAACCAACCAAGCATATTGTCATGAAAATAGGAAATCGAATGGACAAATATAGATTGCTCTGTTTAATTAAGCACACACAATAATTTAAAGGCTACAACTACCAATCATTATTCCTGGTGCTAGAGCTGGGAAATTAGATTGGGTTGTTTCACTAGTTCAAACACCTGTTACAGTCTGCTTCTTGTAGACTGGTTTCAAAGAGAAATTTGAGAAAACGTATTGATTAGTGGACATAAACTGAACAATGCTAAAAAAATTACTGAAGAAAGCTGGATTAAATAATAATTGTGTAATGTTAACCATGAACTGTTGAAAACTCAACAGAAAACAATAGATACTTCAAGCAATACGGTTCTATTAGGAAACTAATTCATTGCACCAGAATAAGATCTGTTGTTAGCCAATTTTCATTTATGAAATCAAGGTTTCAGTTTTAGTGGATGTATCAGAAGTAGAATCCAAAGTAGGATCTATTAGATGCATGCAAAAATAGCTAGAGGTCACATTGTTAGGTACCAAATATTGTAAACTTGTAAGCAGAAGTCCTAAATCACTTCTAACACCAAAACTAGCATCTGCAACATGAGAAAAAATAGCTTAACTATGTGACGGATGAACTCTGTATGTTATAGAAAGAAGCATTGATTACAATATAGATCGTAACCTTTACCACTTTTTAGCAAAATGGATCCCACCTTTCAGTTATAACAACTCCACCATGATATATATCACAAACAATTGTCACTCCATTAAGTTTATCATCCTGTAATGGATAAGTATTGGTATAGTATCATTCAACTCAATCAACTAAATTGTGATGAAGTCAGTGACATTTTTTCTTTTTCAATTGATAATTTTTTAAGAGAAATGAAACTGTTAGTATGTTAGGATGGATTTGTTAGAATTGAAAGGTGAGAATACATTTGTTAAGAGTGATAAATACTGGGATATCTATAACAATTAATCCAAGAAAAAAAGTACCAAAGGCATTTTCAAAATACAACGCCATCATGTTGAACTACAAAGTGTGAAACTTACGATTAATAGTAAAACATATAATAGTACCTAAAAAGTTTCCAATAGAAGTTTCAAGGTTGATGTGAAGTTACCTTGACATTTTCACAACCAATGGAACGAGCTGCTTCAACAATAGCCTTTCCAATGGGATGATTAGTATTTGATTCCACCCCAGCAGCTAACCTCAAAATATCAGCTTCAGTCCATTTGAACTCACTGTTTTCTCTGGGCATTATACATGATTTTATCAGTGAAATAACCTTTTTAGTAAGCATCGTAAGATATCACCTGCCATGTCACCTAGTTCCAGTGTTGTATGTTAGAGTAAAAGGCTAAAAGCAACTATTCCTTTTCTCGAATCAAATTGCATGCATTTTTCACAACATGTCACAGAGAAATCTGGAACAGCTCTATGTCAAACTGTAACATAACATCAGAACTGAGCAGCATCCTGAGAGTCAGCTCTTGTCCTATCTCCATCCAAGTTTGAAGGTAATAGCAAACTTAATCAGATAAAACTAGTAGTGACGGGGATGGAGGATTACTTGTTCATTGGCAACCACAATAAGTAAATTGAATTTTCAGCTTTACTAATGTAGTTTATGCCTACTTTAATGTGAAACTCACAACTCTGAAATTTATATAGTTCATCTGAATGCTAATTTACATTAGAGTGGTAAATTTGACCATAATCCAATTGAAGATCATAAGTGCACTATCAACTATAACCAAAAGATAATTTGAACCTTGAAGCACAATTGAATTGCATCTGAGATTGTCTATAATTGAAACAAAACATAGGAATGAACTGCATATCAACCCACTGAGGACCACATTCAAGTCCACAACATAATTCTTCTTCCTTCTTAGACTCTGTCAAGCAACCCAATAGCCAACTGAATGGATAAAAATATTATATCGGGGCAATAAATCAGTGACTGAATGAACAAAAAACTGTAGGAACAATTAAGAAACTACATTACGGAACTAGCCTAGTGAATGATCAGTTACAAGTTGTTGGGTAACAAAATTACTCATGCTAAGGATTAGTTACTGCCGTTTGCTTTATGAATTCATTGACAGCACAAGTGAAGATGGCATTAGATATGACAGAATAGATTAATTTTCCAGATGCATTTACCCCATTTGACCAGACAAGCCCACCACTCTTATTAATCAAACCAGCCCTGCATAATTAGACTTTTGGCAAATTAGGATTGATAACTTTTTATTCAATTATTTATTTTGTCCAACCAAATGGTGCCTAAAAGTTAAAATATCAAATATTTTGCAGGGCTTGTTGTCTTTGAGCCTTGTAATTTTAGGTGGAATACTTCTGACACTACATTACCTTGATTCTTTTATTTAAGACGAGTCTTCATTGTCACACGGTCACACCATTGGTCTCCTTTGCCTCATGTTGTCCGTACCTATTTCTACGTTTAAAAGGAAACTGGGACTTCTACTAAAAGTGAAATTGAAGTTATTTTGTTAAAGTTAAATGACTAGGCACTTGTCACAAAAAGCTTAAGCTATAAGGAAAGAAACAAATTTATATATTTATATTGTTAACATTTCCCTTTCATGTGTGGATAGGGCACTTGATTTGATCAGTTCTGATCTCCCAACATATGAAATGATTAAATATTTTTTTGCATAGGTGTGATTCAAACCCTTGACCTCCTGTTCCAATATCATGTGTTGGCCCTGGGACGGGTTGGCGGGGGCGCTGGGGGCGAGCGTATTCGTCTTTTGCCACCATGTTAAAGTTTATATTTTTTCCAAGTTAGGAAAGGGACCGATTTACATGTATATGGCAGACTCCTTGCACAAAAGAGTTTGAGTTTATTTGTATAAGTGGACTATTGAATCAACATAAGACAACAGCTAGAATCAAAACAAATTGAAGATGACAATTAATTGAAACAAAAGTCCAATTAAAACTCGCACATAACCATAGTGGCTTAGATTACTGAATTCCATCCAAGATTTATCTTCCATCTTTACATGTTTACAACTAATCACTTGCCACATTATGCTCTTGGAATCATTTTTCATAGAACACAACCTCCACCAACAAAGTGATCATTTAGCATATTTCTCTGCGCGTGTGATGTATCATGAGTGACGTATATAACCATCATACTCATTTCAACATCAACAACCATCCTTTAGCGAACACAATCATCATCAAGGCATGCTAATCCCAAGCATTTGGAGTTGGCTATATATCTTATCCTTTTATTCCTCCATTGAATTCTATGTAGAGATATATCTAAACACATTTAATCCCCCTATGTACTTATGCCTTTATTCCTACATTGAACTCTATGCAAAGATATATCTAGATATATTTAATCAAAAGTTCAATAAAAAGGAATACTTGCAAAGTCAAGGATGGATCTACTGCTGCTAGCATTTTGCTAACTCAGCAGATAGCTGACTAGAAGAAAATCTAAGTTGGAGTATCTCCCCAATACCTACTTTTAACAAAATATTTAATCACCTTCGGAGAAAACATAAAGATTTTGAACTTGATATCAATACTATGGATGGATGTAGAACTAAAGTTGGTTTGCTTGATAAGGGTTGAAAGATATGTATGCATCACACTTAACTTTGAATGCTCATGTTCATCAAATAAAGAAGGCATAACCCTAGTCACAACTGGCTTTCCAATTGTCAAAGTTCCTGTTTTATCAAACACAATTGTATCCACAGCCGCAAACTTCTCCAAGACATCACCACCCCGTAAAAGCAATCCTCGGGTCGCCCCCAATGAGGTTCCTACCTAAAAAATAAAGTAAGTTAACAGGTATGCTACTAGCCTGATGGCAAGTAGTTGAGGATTCTTTGGTTAATAGTTTCTCTGATTGTTACCAAAACAGCAGTTGGAGTCGCCAGCCCAAGTGCACATGGACATGCAACAACCTGGATAAAAGAATTGTTGTACAGAATTACTACCATAATATTATAACATCAATCAAAAGGAATAACAAAGAATCTGATTACCCAGGTCATAATGGAGCAACCTTGTCATTTTGTCTAGTATTGCAAAAAAGTCAAGTTTGAAAAAACAAAGTAGAAGTTGATGTTCTCGTAACAAAGGATCACGAGTAAAACATATGATGACCACGGTGATAACTATCAAACAGAGAGAAATTAGAGCTCTCATGAAGAGAATAAAACTCACAAGCATTTTATTAGAATTGAATATCTGGAAACCCTTTTCTAGACTTATTCCTCTAAAAAAAATACCTATTTCCTAATTATTTGGTAAATAAATGAACAATCCTAAAAATAACTTAGCCTGATAAAAACCTTACAAGTTTTAGAAACAAAAAATTTAAAACTTCATCAATCTAAAATTCCAACTTAAACTTTCTACTTTAAAGCCTAATTTTCAACCACATTGACATGGTCTCAAATATCAGTCTAAAATGTATAGCAAGACTCAGTGATTTTTTAATCTGAGTACCTAGATGCCCAAGTATGTGTTACAAAAAAAAAAGACTAAATAATTTAAAGGACATCAGTCCAATTTGGGGTGAATGTTATTGGTAATACATTTAATGAAGGATAATTACAAGTTTTCAGTTACCATGCCAATGTGACAAAAGTTGGTGCCAAAGTCCCAATAAGTCACGACAACTTTAGATTTCTAATGTGCTCAGAAAGTGTCAATTGACTTCCAATTGTTTCAAAGAAACCTTCCCCAATGGCATAAGGCTAAGTTGGCAAGTCATTCTGTATATCTACTATAGTAATGTATGATAAAACAATAAAGGAAAAAAGTGAATATGATCTGTACATGACATACCAGAACACTACATGAAAGCTGTAAGGCCAACGACACTACACTTCCTTGTATGAAAGCAGCCGGTACAAGTTGTGAACCAAACAAACTCCAGAAAGCAAAAGTGGCAGCTGATAATGCCATAACTCCATATGTAAAATGTCCCGCAACCTGAATTTGTAAACAGGATATTGTGTTCTTGCAAATAAGCTCAACTTTAAAAATCCACAAGCACACATCAGATGGTCTAACTAAAGATATGAACACATGAACTCAAATTGCCAACAATTAGAAATCCATCAGCCAGACTACACTGGGGATTTGAAATACATCCATTACATTGTCCAACAATAAGGCATAGCAACCATTACTCAGAACAGTATTTTGTAAAGGCAATATACAGAAAAATACCTAAATTCATTTTCCAATATAGAAACCATTACTGAATTTGCACTGTTCACTGCTGAGTATACAGATGCTTTCCTTGAAATTCTGCAACTGTGTCTTTCTTAACTAATTGTGTAAGATACATAGCTTTATACTTGTTTTCAAGCATGATACAAAAATTTTTACTGAAGATTGTTTTGACATTTCAAAGCTAACAAATCAGATCATTCACCCTTCCATAGCTTTATTAGTAAATAGGCCTAAGTGAAGGCTGCGAAACATACAGGAATCCTAGGTCCGCTTACAATATATTGCTTGTGTAAATTCAGTCAATTGTATAGTAGGAATGCGAAAAAATGCATTTTATTTTGCTGTCTGTCATACCATAAAATACAGTAGCTAAAATCAAGTCAGAGTAGACCAATGCATTTATGGGGTATCATCTTATACCAGAGGGCAGAATCATCATGTTGGTCATTCCTGGAGCTCAATCAGTGTTTGTCGGAACAAGTATAGTACCTTAAATAGTGGTCTTCCGTCAATATCATGTGAAGTTTGAATCACTAAATAATGCAACACTGACTGGAGGGTTCAAGATTTATAAAAAAATGACCTTACTCGAACAGAGATGATACTGTACCAGCAAGGGGTTCGAAGGAGAATAAAAAGTTAGTAATGGACGTGTATATATATGTGTGTTGAAAAACAAAAGGTTAGTAATTATTCACCTTATCAGCTAAACGTTGCACAGGAGCTTCCCTTGTCTGTGCATTCTCCACCAACCGAACAATATCTCCCATAGCAGTTTCCCCTCCTGGTCTTCTTACTTCTATGGTTAGTGTGCCATTCAAGTTAATGCTTCCAGCTGTGACTTCAGCCTATGATAGAAAAGAACTAAATTAGATCTTAAAATGTGTGACTAATGGCTCAAATTATAGCAACAAGCATACATAAAAAGTAAATTTTGCAATTCTTTGTAACACAGGCAAAATTTTAGGGACTAGAAGAGGTATACCCCAGGCAGTTTTGTCACAGGTAGAGGCTCTCCAGTGAAACTTGATTCATCAACTGTACTTCTTCCAGCTTTAACGATTCCATCAGCTGGAACGCGATCCTAGGAGGAAGACACAAAAATAAATAACTAGCATACGTTCAGATTTTATCCTTTGAACAGAGTCATAAAGAATTCATGTAAAAGGTCAATTTTGAA
The DNA here is from genome assembly GCA_037833815.1 of Zingiber zerumbet. Classification (NCBI taxonomy): domain Eukaryota; kingdom Viridiplantae; phylum Streptophyta; class Magnoliopsida; order Zingiberales; family Zingiberaceae; genus Zingiber; species Zingiber zerumbet. Next base: position 19,182,634 of record JBBMJZ010000067.1, on the reverse strand, counting down.
GCATTGACGGAGATAAAATTTATCAATAGAGAATGGACAACTGGAGTATCAGGATGCCTAGGCACTTTTTTTATTATGTTGAACAAAATGTCAAAAATGGATGGCATGTTGATAAGTTCTGTTCAGGATTCACAAATGAACATGATTTTGGTCTGTAGATTCTAGAACTAAATGGATCTCATGAAATTTTGTTATCCAAATGGAAAGAAGTTGAATTGTTCAACACATTCTTTTCCATTAAATTAGAAAAGAAATGCCATTTTTACTCACTCCTGGGAGTACGACAATCTGGTCACCAATGTGGAGGTTACTACATGGAACCTCCACAGTTGATGGAACCTCTCTTGCATCTGTGTGGATCATGAGGCGTGCTTTCGCTGGAAGGATATTCAGGAGCCCTGTCATGTCACTAGTCGCTTTTATCTTGGCTCTCTGTTCAAGGTTCTTCCCGAGAAGAACAAAAGCTATCAGCATAATTGGCTCCTCAAAGAATGTTTTCCATCCCTGCTTAAAGGACAAAGAATATAAGAAACTCTACAATCCAGAGCTATACCAGATTGCTCTAGGTCCTAGGATATCAATATCAAAGAAACTAAAGATTTTGAATTAAGAAAGGGAGCCTTGGTGCAACGCGAAAATTGTTGCCATGTAACCTTGTGGTCACGGGTTCGAGTTATGGAAACAACCTCTTGCAATGCAAGAAAGGACTGTGTACAATAGACCAAATGTGGTCCGACCCTTCTCCAGGATCTCACATTGGCAAGAGTTTCGTACACCAAGCTGCCCCTTTAGAACAAAAATTGCACTTCGATGTTATTTATCTTTTTTCTATAGGCAGAGATGAAGCCAAAAAATTAGGAAGCACATAAATATAGAATCTGCAGATGAAGAAAGGGCCTGCAGACTTGATAGTGTTTCAACCCAGTATTGCTCTGCAATTGTATGGATGGTTTTCTCTGATCAAGAAATATTCAAAAAAGTACAATATCAATCCTCACTGGAAATGCCAAGTAGTATTATAGCCTTGTTATGCATCATAATATGTACTTCTGTCATCATGCATTCTAACCAAACTAGCATTAAGAAGAATTTCTTTCACCACAGCAACATAAAACAAGCGGCTGCCTTGCTTGCTCCTAAGCAAAATAGTATGATATATCCATGTTTTGACATAGTATGGAACGCTTCGTTTGGCATACTGTTACCATCAACGCATTAGCAAAATCCTACAGTTTTACTAATAAGAAAACACAAATAATTTTTCAATTTCTTCAGACCAATCTAAATTGATATTATCATTTTGTTATTAGTTGGAGCAATTTGTCACTAAAATGATAATCAGATATTGATAGTCACTAATATAGTTAGGTTTGGAGTTATATGCATAAAAAGTGTAGTCACTGGTTTGATACCGAAGCCTCATTTTCTGGGCATCAACATGTCTACCACTCCCTGCACCCCTACCCTTACAATTTGTTGTGTCTCACATCGCCGTCCTTTGTTTGTGCATCCCCATCCCTCCCCGCCTCTTTTGTTGCTATGACATAATCAAACAACATTTTTTATAACCATTAAAATATGTTGATAAGGAGCATGGTCAACAAGCAGACGCATGTATAGCAACAAACGTAATAAATTAAAGCATCTTCCCGTATAAGATTGTAAATACCAGTTTTGGAATTAAGGCAGCAATTGAACTGACTGCAAAGGATGATAAAGCACCTAAACCAACTAATGTGTTCATGTTAGGCGAACCCATGAACAAACTTCTGAAGCCATCAAGAACAAGTTTGCGACCAGGACCAAGAAATGTGAACAACGAAAGTGACATATGAAAACTAGTAGAATGGCAAGTCTGAAGCCAAGAAGGACCAGCTTTAAAGATGTGAGAGAGATGCCCTATGAGACATACAGCACACAACGCCCATGATACAGCAAGCTCTCTACCTGGAAACAAGTATGTGTATCATATTATTTAAGAAAAACTAACCAATTTAAATCTGCAGTACGTTGAGTCATTAATGGTAAGAGAAGCAGACACTGGATTAATTTACATGGTAATAGGACATAACAGTTTTCAAGTCTTAAACTGGATTTTATGGTATAATGGAGCAAGGATGTTACCACTTTGTTTTAATTTCTGAAGTTTTTCGTCCATCTTCCTCTCAAATACTTTGTAAACATTCACTCTATCAGAATCTACAATGAACCATACACATTAAGTGCAGTAGTTTATAATAAGAGCTTTAGGATTTTTAAGAAAATGGTAAGCCTAGAAAATGGCAAGACTAGAAAATGGCCCAAATTCAATAAATTTGATAGCTTTTTCCAAACTGGTGTCATGGAGGAAAAATACCTCTAAAACTGGATTTGAATCCACAAGTTGTCAAATTGCCTGCAAGTCTAACTCCCAACTGTTGTTTCCAGTTTGGCGTGACCTTGGTTTCAGGAATCGCCCACACAATTGCAGTCTCAGTTGCAAGATTAACACTCGCTGATGACACTTGAGGCTGTACAGTCACAAGAAACAGATGACAATAACATAGGTAACATAACATGATTGCTAAAAAGAGCATAGGTAGAAGAATTGTTTACTATGCTTATCTTTTATGTCAATAGTGATAAAAAAAAATCCCAAAACTCTTGCAGCTACACTTTCATGATAGATAGATTCACACTCATTGTGGGTGATAAACCTATAGATAGAAATATTGCGAAAAAAGAAACAAGAAACAAAATCCTCATAACTGAAAACTAGTTTAGAATCCTGTCCATTGGATTTGTCATCCAGGCATCCAACTAAAGGAGATGTTCTGATATACAAAAGCATCAACTAAAGCATGTGTGACCGTCATTGAGATAAAAAAAAAATCACAGCTCTGGTTATTTATTCATTATATGCACAATACTCATTTCTTAATTCAGAAATCTACAACAAAAGTAGGAATGATCCTTACTTGACTCTCCAAAATGCGCTTCACGCTGGCAGCACATCCCCCGCAAGTCATTCCCTAAAAATCCATGAAGCTCAAACTTTTATCAAAAATGGACTAAATAACATCGTGCTAACGAAGGGACAAGAACAAAGATCAGTACGCTCACCCCAACATCAAGAATTATCACGTCTGGCACGCGGGAAGAAGCCTCAACGGACTCTTCTCCGATAGAGAAGGATTGCGCACCGCTGCCGCGGAATCCACCATCCCCACCACCGTCACCATCCCAACGGCCAGTCCCATCGTTTCCGCCGCCATTGGGGCCAGACGACCCAGTGGAGCTCGATATGCAAGCCAATCCACGATTAACTGGCGACCCCAAAGAAGAAGTCCGCAAAAGACTCCCTGCTAAGGAAATAAGGAAAATTTCTCGCGGTCTGTTGGAGTGGAGGCTACCGAAGCACCTGGCTCTCCCGGCAGTAAAGCGGCCCGGATTTGGCGGGACAAGCAGCCGTCGGAGGTAGAGCCTGTGGGGAATTTTGAGAGAGTGGGAAAAGGCGAGCAGCGGCATGGTGCAGAAGGCGAAGGAGTCCATGGCCTTCGCCTCCAAGCTCTTCCGTCTGCGGTTTGGTTGCTTATTGTGGCACGATTCGGAAGCCGCCTAGAAATCGAAGTGCGAGACGTCGAAGGCCACGGCTCGCCATGGAGAGCAGCCCAAATCTAAACTGGAACTGCTTGGATAATAATAATAATATCATTAATAATCGTAACTCGGAGGCAACGTTTAAAAAGGCCAGTTGTCTCTGCACTGGGCCGAAGCACCAAGGAATAGGAAGGGAGTCCAAATTGGATGGCAACGTGAACGTCCGATTCAGTACATATTTTTTAAAAAAAAAAATAGCACCGTATATCCGGTTTATATACTAATCCTGAATACAAAGCATATTGTAACGCTCCTAGTTTTTTTTTAAAAAAAATCTATAACTTTTAAGAAAATATAAAAATTATGGACGTCACTTGCTCATACTTTTATAATAGGTTCTCAGTTCAAATGAAATTATATACATGACTCGAAGAAGGTAAACATAGCTAAATGCAGAAATTTAATTGGAAAGCTTTCGGGTTATATTGTCATTGTTCTTAGTTGTTTTACTGGTCAATGTCTCCTGTCTCGTTAGTTCCGTTGTCTGAAAAAAAAAGATTAAAGTTTGTGAGTCGAGAGACTCAACACGTTCAAAAATGTGTTACGCAATAGTTAGCATCTATGACCTAGTGTACTAAGGAAAAACATATGCAAGGTAACTTGGGACCTAATCAATGGCACATCCTAGACGTGAACACAAACATGGGGGTCGATATAAGCATAAGAACATATAATAAACGTAGACCTGAGCATGTACATCGGCATAGGCATGAGCATAAACATAAATATAAGGATTAAACATAAACATAATCATTGGCGTAAACATAAACATAGCTTGAACATATCTGCATGTGTACTTATAATGCATCGTGATAGTGGCTTAGTTGCACAAAGCAGTACCGTAACATAAGTTGTTGATCAGACAACTACCCTAGCTAGGTTGGCGGGGACTACTCCTTGGAACGAATACCCTACCCATGCATGATTTTGGCGCGCTCCCCGGACTTAGGTCCCCGGTTCATTCCACCGTCCCAATTCATGAGGGTTATTTGGCAAGCTCCCCAGGCTTAGGTCTCCGGTTCATAACTTAACCCATAATAATATTCGGCAAGCTCCTTGGGCTTAAGTCCCCGGTTCATAGTTTAACCCATCATAAGATTTGGTACGCTTCCCGGGCTTAAGTCCCCGGTTACAATCAACCACTTCATTCCATAAACATAGATATAAGCATAAGCACAATCATAATCGCATCACTACATAGGCATGAATATAAGCAGGTACATAAACCTA
>JBBMJZ010000067.1:19105799-19119447 GCA_037833815.1 Zingiber zerumbet | reverse complement strand
TTTGTAAAAATCAGCACCAAGGTAGTGTTAGGTGTTAGTTTTAGGTTTTAAGGTTTAGGGTGCTGAATTTTACAAACCGGCATCACCAACACTATCTTTGTAAAAACCAACACCACATTGGTGCTGGTTTTTATAAATCAGCACCAAGGTGGTGCTAGTTTCTACAAACCAGCACTACAAACCAGCACCAAGGTAGTGCTGGTTTGTAAAAACCAACTCCACCACCAAGGTGGTGCGGCTTTTTAAAAATCAGCACCATAGTGATTATTGCATGCAATCAAATGAGAGAGAAGAGAGAATTTCATTTTAATTTAAGAGAAAAGAGAGAAAAAGTTGTTGCATCCAAATAAGAGAGAGATTACAAAAAATTAGATTTTGGTCGTGTCAGATCGCCCATGTTAGATGTCGCCCACGATCGCTCAGCTAAGGGTATGCAAGGTAACATTCTTGTATATATAAACAGATGATCCGACTAATCTTGAAGGTGACTGATCTACCCCATGAAAGTTTTCCACCAACTAAATCAAGAAGTACAGATGGGCCATGGCGAACGACCCAACGTCACAAGTAATTTAAACTCCTCATGTGTAATATGCCTTGAGTGAGATTCGAACCCTTGTTACCGAGGATTCCATCTTACTTTTAGTCATCCAGGTATCCAACTCTTCTAACTAACTAGTCCTCGAGGTGACTAGTCTGGCCCCATAGAAGTTTTCCATAGGCCACAAGTGTAAATCCGGAAGTGTGAATGATTTTTTAGATAATTCAGGTATCTCACTTTTTAAACCGACTAATCCTAGAGTTAATCAACCTGATCCTATAGAAATTTCTCACTAACCACCAGGGTAAATAGGTCTGCAGGCTAGCAAACCCCCTCTCTCTTTATGTATATAGGAAGATGATGCGTTACGCCCCCGTGGGCGTCTAAGTGCACACAGGGCGCTCAAAAATGTTTCAGACGCCTCAAGTGTCCTGCGTGCACTCAGGCGTCTATGCTAGGTGCCCAACACACACATATATATCTATACACACACAGTTTTGATATATTGCTCGACTCGTGTTCTAGTGTGCGAAGGCATCCGAAAGTGATCCGAGTACCCGAATATATGCAAGTTTTGGACAGAAATCATATATTATATATCTTGGATGTTGTTAGCCTGTATATGCGTTGTGGGTGCCTGAAGCCCCTCATAGGTTGAGTTGCCTCGGATGACAAGAGTACCTCGATCAATTTTTTTAAAAATATTTTTGTTAGTATAGATAAAATTTTATCTTTAAAATTTAGGAGTAATTTTTTTAAAAAAATTTAGTTGTATCTATAAAATTTTAAAATTAGATTATAGTATTGAGAATAAAAATAATTTTAAATCAAAAAATATTAGGATGCGTACAGATCGGGATAACAAAATTATATCTATATTTCAGAGTATTTAATAATTGGATAATTATCAGACCCATATATATAAAATACGCCCCTTTATTCACAATTCACTCACGTGCTTTTTGGAGACGCGGATTCGTGGTCTGTCTTCGTTCTCGGAACCTCGATTACTTTCCCTTTCATCGCCTTCCAGAGTACCCTTCCCCTCCCGTCGTCTATAAATAGCGCACCATCACATCTCACTCCCTCCAATTCTCCCTCCTCTCTCCTTCCCCAAACGACAGTACAAGCAATGGATATGGACGGGGAATACAGCAACTACTGGGAAACCAAGCGCTTCATCGACTCCGAGGAACTCGAGGGGTACCACTTCATTTCTCGATTTGCTCCTCCAATTTGTTGGCAGACATGAGTTTCTTTCCAAATTCTTTTTATTTTTTCTTTTCTACTTCTGAGCTAATTTCGCAGAGTTGCCCTCTGCTCTGGTTTCTTGTACAGTTGGGGCTTCGAGGAGGCCATCTCCGGTGGCTACTACGACTCCAGCTCCCCGGAAGGCGGCGTCACGTCTCCTGCCGCCACTGCGAAGAGCATTTCCATGGAGAGGAACCGCCGGAAGAAGCTCAACGAGAAGCTCTACACCCTCCGCGGCGTCGTCCCCAACATCACCAAGGTGATTATATTACTACTTTACTTGCAGCAAACCAGAAAGATGATGTTTTTCGATCGAATTCTTCTGGATCTGATCCATGTAAATCGAAATGATCAGATGGACAAGGCTTCGATCATAAAGGACGCGATCGATTACATCGTGCAGCTCCAAGACCAAGAGAGGCAGATGCAAGCTGAGATATCTGCGCTTGAATCGCTGAATCAAGACAGGGCTTCAAGTGATCATGACCTCGACTTCTACGATGATCTGCAATTGATCCAGAGGAAGAAGAAGAAGAGGACGCCTGCGTCGGAACCGATCCAAGTAATCGAAGTAAATTCTCTCTCCAAAATTCTTGATCAATCATTGAAAAAAAAAGGGTACCTTTTTGTTCAGAAACTGATCTGTTTGGTGGCCATGGCACGCAGCTCACAGTGAGCGAAGTGGGGGAGAAGACGATGGTGATCAGCATCACCTGCAACAAAAACAGAGACACCATGATCAAGCTCTGCGAGCTCTTTGAGTCCCTCCACCTCAAGATCATCACGGCCAACATCACCTGCGTCTCCGGCAGCCTCTTGCATACTCTGTTCGTCGAGGTGACTAACAATTTCAAATCCCCCCCTTTTCCTCGTACCATGACGTCGCTGCATGATCTCATAAACCGGTAGATTTTCTCAAATCTAGGAAAAATGAACTTGATGCCGTTAATTGCAGCTGCCTTGCCTTCGAGAAGCATACTGCCTTTTTTGAACACATCATCAGATCCACTTTGCTCTTTTCCTCAGCACACGTTTATTAAAAAACAAAAACTGAAAGATGACAATTTCAGCATGTTTAACTCATTTAGCACATGAATCTATTGACACCAAATCAATGCCATTCACATTGTGGCAATTGTGGAAAACGACCTGTTTGTCTCACTGAGAAGTATCTGATGAATATCTAACTGCATGCAGGGTGATGAAATGGGAACTGCACATTTGAAGGAAAAGATTGAGACAGCAATAACAGGACTTGGGAACCCGAGGAGTCCTGTGAGTTCCATGAGTTACTAACATGGAACAGAAGAGAAAAAAAAATGCAAAATTGAGGAGTAAGTTGTGAGTTAATAATACTGCTCTTTTTCCAGCTTCTAACTCTGAGAAGAGGCTGTTGACTGGTGTCAGCCAGGAGCAGGAAATCCTATTTGCTTCAAATAAATAATGTCTAATATAAATTAGTGCCGTGTTTGGTTTGAAAAAAAAAATAACTGAAAATATTTAATCAGTCGGATTAAATCTCAGCTGTTAGAAGGTTTGCGCTTTCACGAAGAGTCCATATCCTCTAAATCATAACCCTAAGTTTATTAGATGATTCATATGTGAAATTCTATGGATCTTATTTATATAGTAGGTGGGATTTATGGAATCCCACCTATGAATCAACTGATCCATCCTTTAGACCACACTTTGTGGTCTAAAGGATCCATGTTGTTTCTCGAAGAAAATCTGTTTTGTATAGATAGGGTGAGTAGGTAAGTCCCACTGGTCAACTGTGTGGGTAGATGCGCGTAATAAGAACGCGTACCGTTCGTTTGTGAAACAAGTTCCATCGTTCGTTTGATCAAATCAACACCCCTGTAATTTTTATTTTGTTTATTTTTATTAATAAAATCAATTCTTATTATTAATTTTATTTATTATTCTTTTATAATAATATATTAACAAATTGAAGATATTAAAAAAGAGTAAAAAATATTTTTAATATTTAATTATTTTTTAAAATAATTATATATATTTTTAATTAAAGTTTTAAAATTAAAATTATAAATATATAAATATAGAGGATTATTTATTAAAGTTTAAATTGTATTTTGATGTGGTGATAAAAAAGGGCTCCACCAAAGATGGGTCAAAGTTAAGAAGAGTGGTTGACGTGAAGGTCAAAGTTAAAGTGGTCAAAGGCTCAGGACTACTGATCCTGAGGGGTTGTCCGAGCGGGCGTGCCAATCAGACTTGATTGTCCGAACGACCATCCTATGAAAACCTGCGATTGGGTTAACAGTACATATCGTCGTCCTTGCCTATCGGACGACATGTCCGGTTGGATAAAAGGTAGCCCTTTGGCGACAGTAAAGCCGAGTGGGAGACAGGACGGTAGCTCTGATCAGTATGGCCTAACTGAGACGACCCAGACTGAGTGGCTGCCGAGCGGCTTAGAAGGGGACCTATCTACATATCTCATTGTACTCTCTTGGAAGTTTGTGCCGCCGGGCAACAGAGCATGTCTAGTATGCAAATCGTACTTTAGAAGCTTCTAGCCTGTCACATCAGAGATTTGCATGCATGCTTAAGGAAAGGTGTCAAGGACACTTTTTGACTTATCTTTTTCTTGGATGCTTTGGAAAACATGCATACGCTTTGAGATGCATGCACAGACACTACAGTGATACTATAAAAGAGGGTTTCCATCTACTAGCGAAGGTATGTGATATCTCGTTATTCTATACGCTCTATTTACTATTGATATTGTTCTTCGCCACTAAGCTGAGGACTAACTTGAGCGTCGGGGGACCAACGTCAGGAACCTCTTCCCGACTCGGCACTAATGCTCTTGGTTTTGCAGGGTAGTGAGGAGTCTCTATCAAGTCAATAGCAGAGCCACGCTCCCAGCCTACCATCTTCTTCACTTTCAGACAGGATTATATTTGACGTCATCTGTAGGAACACACCTACATCCGAAACGTGAAGATGGAAGACGCTGAATGACTCACCACAGTGACGCTAACTCAAGACGACTTGGAGATGCTAATAAATGCCCCAGCCGCAAAGATGATGCAACAATAACAGGAGATAGCAGCCGACTGCCAAGCGCTGAACAACCCAACCATGTCGGTGACAGGATGGCGAGATGACCAGAGAGCCCGAGCGGAGGACCTCGCCAACCGCAAGCCAAACAACAAGTCGACTGGTGCTTTCTGCGAAGCACCGAACGCTTCGATCCTATATCACTAGGCATTATTCCCACGCCCTCGGAAGAGCAGGCTGGGCAGAAAGGACACAAGGATCTTCTTCTGAAAATGAGCCCGATCGAGATTTGTGTAAGGGCAAAGCACCCTGACTCGACGACTCCCCGCGAATCAATAGGCAGTTCTCCTAAGAAATCCTCGACGATCAACTGTTACCTCACTACATACCACTAACAATCAAAGAGGATACAGGGGCCACAATCCCAAAAACCATCTGATCAAATTCGACAACATAGTCACACTCCACCAATATACCGACGGAGTCAAGTGACGAGTATTTCTCACCACATTTTCCAGATCAATGCAAAGGTGGTTTAAGTGCTTGCCGATCAGATCAATCTACAGCTTCAAAGACTTTCGAACGACATTCCTTTAGCATTTGGTAGCAGCCGCCACTACCAAAAGACAAATGTTAACTTGTTCACAGTCAAACAACCCAAGGAAGCATTGCAGGCCTACATTAAGATGTTCAACCAAGTGGTCATGGACATCCCATCGACCACCCTAGAAATCTTGGTAAGTTCCTTTTCTCAAGGATTTATAGATGGTGACTTCTTTCTCTTACTCATCCGAAAGCCTCGAGAGACTTTGACCATTTGCTTGGGCAGGCCACTAAGTACATCAACGTCGAAAGGGCTCAGTCATCTCAGAAGAAGGAATTGATTCCCAAGCCGACGGTCGTCTTAGAGCGTCGAGTGACCCATACCCACCAACCGCCAAAGGGGCCTTGAGCGGGCGTAACTCAGCAACATCAGGAGCCTCGAGTCCATGCAATCCAACATGTGGAGTCAGAGCGATCGAAATTTATCGAACCCCGATAGTGGACTCCGCTCTTATCACCGCTTAGCAACTCACAATACGAGAGAGTGCTATCATCTCAACCCAAAGCCGCACCAACCAACTCCTCAAAGATTCCTCCATCAATCTCCATCTCCTAATCACCACCATCACCACCAATTGGGTGGACAACATGAATAGGGTAGGCCGATTGCTGAGCAACACCAATCATAGCACAATTGAAGGGATACTCAGAGGCATGCCCGAATGTCTGTCGAGCGGCCACGTCCATCAGTCCAGGAAGAAGAAAATCATAGCAATGCCGCTCGGGGCAACATCAGCATGATCATCGGAGGCCTTACCGATGGTGATTCCAACCAGGCTCGGAAGTCACATGCCTAGCGATTGGAAATCCATGCTGTCGGGTGCAGCAAAGATAAAGCAGAGGGACTATAGATTAGTTTTAGTCCTCAAGATTTAGAGGAAGTAGAAGTCCCTCATGATGACGCCTTAATCATCAAGGCAATAATTTCTAACTATAATATTCATCGTACTTTTATAGATACAGGTAGCTCAATGAATATTATATTCAAGAAGATGTTTGATCAACTCCAAATTGATCAGAACGAGCTTCAACCCATGATGACTCCATCATATGACTTCACAGGTAATGAGGTGTTGCCAATCCGCTTACAATGTTATATTGGGCAGACCGACGTTTAACGAGTTCCAAGCGGTCATCTCCACATTCTACCAAAAGATCAAGTTTCTTGTAGATAACTTGGTTGGCGAGGTTAAGGGCGACCATCTAGTAGCTCGCCAGTGCTATGCGAAAATGGTGAAGACCAAGTCGTGAGCCGCTCGGAAGGCTCAAAGGCTGGAGGTAAATGTAATTTTGGAGGAGCCTCCCACGCTGGTCTATGAAGAGAAAGAGAAAGTTTAAGTGTATCCCAGCCAACCGGAGGCCACAACCTTTATTGTGATCGATCTGAGAATGGAAAAGAAGCCTGAACTGGTTGCCTATTTGAGATAAAACCATGATGTATTCGCGTGGGTAAATCATGAGCTCCTGAGTATCTCGCTAGCAATAGTGCAACATGAGCTACACATTTGACTGGACACTAGGCTAGTGAAGCAGAAGAAGAGGGATTTCAGCTCAAAACATAATCAAATTATTCGAGCGAAGGTAGAGAATCTATTGGAGGTCTGGCACATCTGCGAAGTACAGTTCCTAAGTTAGCTCGCCAATGTAGTACTAGTCTCCAAACCAGGCAACAAATGGTGGATCTGCATCGACTTTAGAGACCTAAACAAGATATGCCCGAAGGACTACTACTCATTACCTCGCATCGACTAGATTGTCGATTCCACGGTGGGATGTGAGATGATATGCATACTGGACGCATACCAGGGCTACCATCAGGTTCCGCTAGCAAAGGAAGATAAAGAAAAGGTCAGCTTCATCACTACAGACAGAACCTTCTGCAACAACGTCATGCTGTTCAGGTTGAAGAACACTGGGGCCACCTACCAAAGATTGATGAATAAAGTATTCCAGTGGCAGATCCGCCGAAACATGGAGGTATACATTAATAACATATTGATAAAATCTCTCTGAACAGATGATCTGTGTGTAGATATAGAAGAGACCTGCCATATCCTGAGAAAATATGGAGTCAAGCTCAACCCCAGCAAGTGCCTGTTTGGAGCAAGGAGCATACACTTCCTCAGTTACATCGTAACTGAGCTGGGGATCAAAGCTAATCCGAACAAAGTAAAGGCACTGCGATACATGCCCCCTTCACGTAATTTAAAGGAAGCCTAGAGACTGACCAAATGAATTACAACATTATCAAGATTTATCTCCAAATCATCAAATCGGAGTCATCCATTCCTCAAAATTCTACGCCGAGCTACTAAGTTTCAATGGGTCGCAGAATGCGACAAAGTGCTGGAAGAACTCAAGAATTATTTAACTTCTTTACCTGTACTGGTAAAGCCCATCGCTGGAGAGTCACTCTGGATGTACTTGTCATCCACAAAGTGAGCGGTAGAATCAGCGTTGGTGCGATAGAACGATGCTGAGCAATAATCGATGTACTTTTTGAGCCACTTATTGAAAGATGTCAAATGTCGCTACACCTGTCTTGAGAAGTTAGCGTATGGGCTGGTCCTAACGGCTCGGAGGTTACGCCGTTATTTCCTCTTACATCCAATAATTGTCTTGACTAACAATACATTAGGAAGGGTCTTCCTAAACCCAGAGGCGTCTGGATAGCTAATCAAGTGGACTACGGAGCTGAGCGAATTCGATATACAGTACCAGCCCAGGTCGACGATCAATGCACAAACCTTAGCCAATTTGTGAATAAAATACAGAACGCCAAGCCAGAGGTAACTTAGAGAATATATGTAGATGGGGCGTCCACCTAACAAGTAGTAGAGTAGGAATACTCATAATATCACCATGAGAAGATAGGATGCAACTGTCTATTCGGCTGGACTACCGGGCTACAAATAATAAAGTAGAATACGAAAGCTCTCATTGCTGGTCTACAACTAGCCCTACTTGTGGGAGCCACTAGAGTTTTTTTCCATTCAGATTCTCAACTGGAAGCTCAGTAGCTTTCAGGTACTTTTGAAATAAATAATGCCAAACAAAAGTTATATAACGAAGCTTTCAAAAAATTAAAGGCAGGATTCTAAGAGGTGATCATAGAAAAAATCCCTTGGGTGGACAATCAGTATACGAATGAGCTAGATAAGCTAGCAAGTTCTTTAAGTACTGTAGTGTTGGATAAGCCGATTGAGTAGGTGATGTTGGTAGCTCATATTGAGAGAACAGCTGAGATAGGAGCCCCAAGTGAATGGAGGACACCTTTGATTGAGTTCCTCTGATCGGGCAACGTGCCAGCCGATTGAGAGCAAGCTCAGTTGATTAAAAAGAGAGCCATGCGATTCACATTAATAGGAGATCACTTGTATAAAAGATCTTTCTCAAGGCCATTGCTCAAATGCATCAGACCAGAGGGCGTTCAATATATCTTGCTGGAAGTACACCAAGGCTCTTGTGGCAGTCATCTGGACGGTCATTCACTAGCTCATAAAATCTTATTGGCTGGATATTTTTGGCATACCCTGTAAGCAAATTCCACTCGGACAGTGGCGACTTTCCTATCTTGTCAAAGATACTAGAACATACCACACCGACCTACTGAAGAGCTGAAGATATCCATTATCGCTTGCCCATTTGACCAGTAGGGTATAGATATCGTTGGACCTTTCCTCATGGCGACTGGTTAGAGAAAGTTTTTGTTCATAGTTGTGGACTATTTTTCTAAATGGGCGGAGGTCAAACTGTTGGTGCAGTTTGCACTAATAGTCTAACTCAGGTTTTAATGAATGACAAGTGAGTTAAGTTAGGTGTTTTGTGATTTAATTACTATACCGAGTGTGCAGGAATTGACGAGTTTGAAGGACTGGACACCATGTTAAAATTCAACTAGGTCCAGGAGACTGGATAGCTGGTGTAAAGTCTAGATAGGTTAACGGGCCGACCGAATATCTGGTAGAAAGTCTGGTTGAGTCCACAAGACTGGACAATCGGCAGAAGTCCAGTTGGGTATGCGGACTGGACAACTGGCATAAAGACCTGGTGGGTCAAGAGGCTAGTCAACCAACTGTAAGTTGGTAAGTAAAGGTAAGTCACTAGAAGAGAGTGACTTCGTGATGACACATCCTGATTGAGGGATAGTAGGCGTCAGTTTAGGTTAGGTCTATTTTGAATCCCTAATATGAGACCTTGACTAGTTCCTGATCCTGGGAGGACAAGAGCTAATTACTACTTTTTATTATCACTGTGCTAAGTTTATTTTATAGGTTAGATGTTTTGGACTAACACAACTTATAGGGTAAAAGGAGCAAAATGCATTCAGATGAACAGTTTCTGAAGGCGCCTTCAAGTATTGGAAGGCGCCTTTGTACTGTTCATGGAAGACACCTTCAATGGCTTGAAAGCACATTCCAAGGGATAAATTTTAGATACCGTCGCGGATAAGGTACAGTAAAGCTTGGATCAGATTTACCATGTTGAAGGCACCTTTAATGGCTATGGAAGGTGCCTTCCATACCCTTTATAAGGTAGTCTCACCCAAGCTTCTCAACACAACTAATATACGAGCTACTGCGCACCCATTTGAGATTCCTACTGCTCCAACTTCCTACTGTGACTTTGCTGCGAAGTTGTTGCACTCGACGACTGCTCTGAGGACTTTCGATCACGGTCGACGGACTGACACCGACACACGAGTGCTTTCACTTCGATTCCTACGTGTCAATAACGAAGTTAAATTTTTGTATTTAATTACTGAAAAAGGGAAGTGTAGTCTGTTACACTTGTCCTACATTCTTTTACTCGATTCCCTCTTCCGGAGGTACCGGAAAAGGTATTTTAGTAAATTACCCATCGATAGGTCCGCAGGACATTGGTCTTGTAGTAGAAGTCGCCAAAGGTTCCGAACTAAGTAAAACTGACCATGTTTTCTGGTATTTTTTTCTTACTTAATTTCCGCTACATACACTTTGATTTCAAAATAAAAAAACAAGTTTTTGAAAATCACGTGGTTTACTCCCCCTCTCACTTGTGACTCGATCCAACAAGTAGTATTAGAGCGGGTTCGCTGTAAATTGGTGCAACTACCAATCAAGGAAAAGGGGGGATCCTTTTTTGTAAAGAAAAATTATATATCATTTTTTGTTAAAAATTATTCTTACGCCTTTCATTTTTTCCCTCCATTTTTTTTTAAAAAATCACTATAATTTTTTCACCATTAGTTAGAATTGGTGAAATAACTCTTTTGACAAAATTTATCATATATTATTATTATTATTATTATTATTATTATTTATTTTATTATTTTTGGAAATGAGTGAAATGCCTTTATTTTCTTTTTGTCTCCCACACTACTTACTCTAAGATAAAGTCTTGAAAATTGCTTCCATCTATATTGTTTGCCAGTATATCAATGTCTCATTAAGAAGGACGGAGTATCCATGAACCACCATCATATGAGATGTACAAGAGGCATGAATTCAATCTGTAGAGGATGTAGATGGAACGCTTCATCTTTATGAATGACTTTGATGGCGGCATGCCACTGAGGCGATCAGCCAAAAACACAAAAATGAACAGAAAGACAATAAATTTAATTGTAAAATTATTACCTAATGAAATCACATGTAGAAGTAGAGAATACAGAGATGCCTATGAGTTCTGGACTCGTCTGACCAAGCTTCACGAGGAGCCGATGGAGCTAGAATATCAAGTCAAAAGTGAATCCAAACTCGAGTCAAATCTAATGGAGAAGCCTACTGAATTAGGGGATGCGCTTAAAGTTAGTATAATTTACCAAAATACCTTTGCCAGTAGCAGTTTAAATAATCTGCATGATAATTTAGATAAATATGAAATTAACCCAAATATAGTCCATGATAATCTATATTTACATGATTCAAATTCAAAACTACAAAATAATCTGGATTTTGATCAAGTCAATCAAGACTTAGATAAAATCGGCATCAACCTTGACTTGGTTAAATAGAACATTGACCAAATCAATTCAAATAAATTAATTGAATTAGAAAAATTAAAATTAAATAAAAAATCAGCAATAATTAATTCAAACATTAAAATAAGTTCGAATTTAAAACTTAAAAATAAAAAATAGATTTAAATAAAATCAATAAACACTTTAATAAATTATTTAATAATTTAGATAATATCAATCTAGAAAATTCTATCCAAAACTAAGATAATTTAATTAACAAAAAATTAAATCTTAAAGATAAGAATATAGATAAAACTAATCTAATAAATTCAACTAATAATATAAACTTAAAAGATAAAGAAAATATAAGAATAAAATCAAACACTTTAATAAAATTAAAACCAAATTTAACAAATTTAAAATTAAATATTAAAGATAACATCCTAAACAAAGATAATCTAGTAAATTTAAAATTAATAATTAATAAAATTTAAACATTAAACCTTTAAAGAAATATAATTCAAATAATTTAGTCAATTCAAAATTAAAAATTAATAAAAACTTAAGCATTAAAAATAATCTCTTAAAGAAAGATAATTCAAGTAACTTAATAAAATTAAAATTGAAAGAAAATTTAAATACCAAATACACTCCTTTAAAGAAGGACAATTTAACTAATTTAATTAATTTAAAATTAAAAACTTGAACTTACAATTAATTAAATATTAATTAAATCTTAACTAAAAATTTAATTAACCTTAATTAAACAAAATAAAAGTTTAATAATTTAGGGGAGACACCAAATTAGTTGGCACCTCTAAAATAATAACTTGCCTGGTTTGGTAATTAGGACTAGCTTAAAATGGAAAAAAAGTTTAACTTGACCAATGGTACTGGTAAAGTTTTGGATGATAGTAAGTTAGAGAAACCCTATCTATGCATGTCTAGGAAGATATGGTTTCGACCTAGTACATTTGGCTCAGTGGAACTAATTGAAGCTACCCCTTACGGATCCTAACTAGTTAGACCAAGGTTTTTTACTAAGTTCAGTGGATAGAACTATTTAGAAAATCTCGAATGCATGGTTACTCTAATGATGTTCAGGTGACTTACCATAGCCAGAAGTTTATCCAAACAATGTCTATTTGTTGAGCCAAAGCTAAACTTGAATCTAACACAAAATTAAATCCAACCCTGAAATTGAACTTAATTCATCTCACAAAATTATAAGATTTCCTGATTAAAAATATAAATAGGGTGAGATGACTCAGGCATAAAATTTAAACTTAAATTAAATTAAATCAAATTAAATTAAACTAAACTAAATTAAATTAAATTAAATTTAAACTTAATTCAAATTAAAATTAAATTTAAACTAAATTCAATTAAATTTCAACTTAAATCAAATTAAAATAAAATTAAAACTAAATTAAATTTAAATTAAATTAAATTAAATTAAAATTGAAATAAAATTAAAATTAAATTATGTTAAATTAAATGAAAATAAATTAAATTATTTTTAAAATTGGTTTAAAAAAATTCTTTAAAAAAAATATTTCAAGAACTATTTTTCTTAAAATATTTTAAAAATTATTCTAAAAAATATTTTAAAATATATTCTAAAAAAATCTTTTAAAAATTATTTTAAATTTTTTAAAAAAAAATAGTTTAAAAATCTTTTGAAAATTATTTTTAAAAATCTTTTAAAATTATTTTAAATATCCTTTTTAAAATTATTTTAAAAATCACTTTAATCCTTTTAAAAATCCTTTTAAATTTTATTTTAAAAATCCTTTTAGAAAATCCCTATAAATTTATTTTAAAAATCCTTTTAAAATTATTTTTTTAAAAAATCCTTTTAAAAATCCTTAAAATTCTTTTAAAAATTATTTTAACTTAGACACCTAACTTAAAACTTAAACCATATTTAACAAATAATTAAGTCAATTAAAATATAATTAACTTAAATTTTAAACTGAATTAAATAATTAATTAAAATTTAATTGAATTAAAAACTCAATGTTAATTAAAATCTTAACTTCACTTTTATTAAATCATAGATTATTAAAGATTGACTTAAATTGAGTCTTAAATTTACTTAACTCTGTTTAATAATTTTAATAAATTTAACTCTGACTTACAACTTTGTTAATCCTCACTTAACTTTAATCAATAATTTATTTAAGTTAAACTTAATCAACACTTAAAATTAAAATTAATACTTTCACTAGTCAACTAAATCAATCAGTTAATATGAAATGTACGTTGCAAGGTGTTTTAATGAA
>JBBMJZ010000067.1:19028628-19052123 GCA_037833815.1 Zingiber zerumbet | reverse complement strand
TAAATTTAAATTATCAAGCTCAATAACCAATCAAACAACTAAAAGTTTCAAACAATCAAACAAGCTTGAATTGAGAGGTTGATAACATCTAAATGAACCAAGCTCGAACCAAGCTCAAGCCAAGCTTGAATTGAGAGCTTGATAACATCTAAACGAATCAAGCTCAAGCCAAGTTTCAAACAAACTCAAGCTCATAAAAAATAAACCAAGTCAAGCTTGAACATTCATATCAAAAGCTTGGTTCATTTTAAGCTCGGCTCGGCTATCTTATCAAACAAGCTTGAACACCTCAAAGCTCGGCTCAGCTCGGTTTGTTTACAGCCCTAATGAAGGCGACCGGTCCGGCTCCACGAAAAAATTTTATCGGCCATCAAAATAAATCCATAAAGTGCTCACGTTCTTAGACACTTATAGCCGACCTTCCTAGGTCGCGGAAGGCCGCTCCTTGCTGATGAGAGTCATGCAACTATCACTCGTAACACAGCAGTTCCGCCAATGAACCTAGGCCCACGGATAATTGTACGCACTGCGTTCACAAATCCGCCAAGTAGACTTATCAATTCTCACAGCAAATGGACTTGTGAAATTTGTAGCTGAGCTCAAATAGTATAGTTCAACAAACATAGTTTGATCATGAAAATGAAGACGACGATGATAAACTAGCTGACTTGACTCCCCCATTTTACCTACCTCATGCATTTCAGAATTCTTGATTGTATTTAATTTGTGCAATTTCAGCATCTTCAAGCAACACTCTTGCACACCGAAACTACTTGAGCAAATAACCAACCATACGGTGTCAACTCATGCTCTCACTCTCTCTGCATTAAAATCCATATACTAGTAGCCTGTTGCTGTCTTGCCCTAGTTACAATCACATAAATGCGTCGTCTAGACGATTATCAAGCATCCAAAACTTTTTCCAGGTTTAAAAGTCCCTACCTGAAAGATCAACTAAAAATCCAAGATTGGCTACTGCTGCACACCAGGGGCAACTGATTGAATCTAATATTTCTTTCCCGCAATTTAAATATAATAAGTTTTTGATACCTACAGAGTTTACTCTCACGCCGGTTAGTTACTGCAGTTACAAGACAACATACAACTAATCAAATCTGAAATACCAACAAATTAACTCACTTCTTATCGAGTCAGAAAAATATGCATCTGCGCCAAAGCAGCAAGACCTCCATCAAAGTACATAAGCAGCTCGTCATAATAATACA
Source organism: Zingiber zerumbet (assembly GCA_037833815.1). Lineage (NCBI taxonomy): Eukaryota > Viridiplantae > Streptophyta > Magnoliopsida > Zingiberales > Zingiberaceae > Zingiber > Zingiber zerumbet. The sequence continues at coordinate 19,050,897 of JBBMJZ010000067.1, read as the reverse complement.
GTTCCTCAGTATGTCATGGAGCTGAACTAGCTAGTTCTTGATGCTTTGTTTACCACGTGCTGCAAGCTTTGATGCCGCCTCTTCTTCAGACAAGGGAAGGTAATAGATCCTTGGTGTTGCCTTTGTTTTCTTAAACAAATCGTCGAGTGTCAGAGCAGGTGGGTCTGGTTCCCTCGGCGGCGGAGGTGGGGGGAGTTGCTCTCTTACAGGCTGCGGATCAGGCTGTCTTTGCGGGGGAAATGGCAGCTGGTGCAGTTTCAGAGAATGCTGGCGAACAGGAGGTTGAGCAGCCTGAGGTTGCTGAAAGTTTGCAGCCTTGGGAGTGTTTGGGTTTGAGGTAATGGAAGCTGGGGATTGTGGTGGGGCCTCAGTTCGTGCCTTGACTTCTTGGGGGTCAACAAACTCAGCGACCAAAAGATTTCCACCGTTCGAAGGCCACTGCAGATTGTAAACAGCATTGCGTGTTGCAGTTGCTTCCTCCGCTGAAGAATACTGCAAAAAAACTAACCAGTAAGACTAAATATAAATTAACTAATGTCCATTTCTAAGAGAGTAGATTTCAATACTTGGTAAATAGTGAAGGATAGAGGTTGACGGTGTGAGAGTTAAAGGGAGATACTTGTTTACATCGATAAAAAGATATAAAGATTTTACTTTTGCTAGGGAACACTTGGATCAAACCAAAAAAATGGCATGCAAGCATGAGCAAATAGGAGAAGAGGAAGAAACAGGGAAAACGGCTTTTATTGGAGGAAGAAGACAGTTGATGCTACTGCTGCCAGTGCGGTGTTGTTCGAAGGCAGTCTGGCATCACAAAAAGCATGTTATGCGACTTGAAAGCAAAGACAGCCCATGTGCTTGGTACCAAGAATAAGGAAGAGGGAATTAAATGGATTAGGTGCAGTCTCAAGAAAGACTTAAACATCTTTATCTAATAAAAATATTAGATAATAACTTAGAGCGCCATAAACTGTTAAATAAAACAATAGCGTAATAAAGACAAGATATATACAAATCTAGAGCATGTGTTTAAAACAAAAGTTACCTGATTATGAATGTAGAATAAAATTTAAATTTCATCATGAATAGAATTTCCAATAAATAAAGACATTAATGTGTTCACCATAATATCTCAATATATAACAAAAACATTCCTTATTTACCATGGTTTAACCTAATATTGTTAGCCCTAGTAAGTGAAAATCAAGTGCCATCAAGTTGAATTTAGATTGAACTCCTAAATTAAATGCTAACATTATTAATCATAAAGGGAGAACTGAAACAATGATAACTATAACTGTAAGATACTTATATTCATGGATGCATTCATTAAGTGAAAAAAGTACAGACTGCAACATTTAGCAACAAAAGTTCCAGCTTAAACTGGTAGAGGAATATGCATGGACACTTGTTTTAAGTACAAATATATTTCCTCAATTTTTATAATTATCCCCACTCCTTCCATCTTCTCCTTCCTGCAGCAAAAGGCACCCATAAAAATAGCCTTCAGGAAAAATGACAACAGAGGCAAAGCTAAGGTAGCCAAGACTCACATCTAATGGTCAATGTAAAACTAAAAAAAAGAGGGCCAGCTTTGAAGATACACAGTTGCATCCTACCACTGATCAGCTCCATAGTCACATTATTGAGAAAATCACTTTTGACAATTCCACCTTAAATTTTCCATATAATCTAGAGGGGCATGAAATCCTCCTGAAGAAAGAGGTTTCACTTTATTTCCTACCAACTACCAATAAAGCATATTTAATTATTTGAGATAAAGCATTAAAACTCTTCATTACTATTTCAACCTGTACAATTAAGCCAAATCTACCATGTGTGCCTTACTGTCAACCATGGCAGAGCATCATCTTATGGGTAACTCATGGTCTGGTATCTCCAAATGGAGAATTGGAACATAATGGCTCAAAAACATGATGCATGCCTCAACAAACAGCGATACTAAGTTCAGCTAAGGCACTATCCAGAAAGTTAGGTATCTGTGAGGGCGTTGATCAACCAAATGGATAACAAATGCCGAGTCAAGGCATAATGAAGGAAACAAAGCGTCAAATATTTTTATTCTAAAACAAATTTACAGTACAGAGATTGAACAACTCTAAGTCTATGTCTACATATTGAAATAATAGGATGATATCAATTCCTATTTTAAATTTTAAACTATAAGATTATCTAGGAGTAAATTAAATATAGAGAACAATGACCCAAATAGACACAACAAGATTGCAAACCTAAATAACCATGAGGTTAAAGTAAAGAAGGAAAGTAAGGCTGACAATATATCATGTAGGACATACAGTAACATAGCAGTGAGTCTTAATGTGGTCCATCCAGAAACTGCAAACTGATCCAGTTTTTGCAAGCAGCTCTTGAACAGCTTTCAGAGTAAAAGGGCGCAAAAATCTGTCGATTCTTAACGATGTAGTTGCGGATTTCTGTGACGGTGGTACTGCATGATTTAGATCAGCATTTAGTCAAATAAGATTACTCAAAATGTGAAATAAAACTAGGTAATACAAATAAACTAATCTCACCAATCCGTTCCTTTTGAGAATCTCCAGATGGCTTTAAATCAGATTTAATAAATGTGCGTCTAGGAGTTATTTCAAATGTATTCTTAGGTGTACTTGATGTACTGAGGTTAGATAATTGGCGTTCAGGAATTTTAACAGCATCAGAATTCCAACGCCGTTGACGCTTGGGAACCTCATTGATTGCAACAGCTTCTTGGTCTGACCAAAAAGGGACATTAAATTGATTGCTTCACTACTGAAGTAGTATTTGTACCAAGTAAGAAACACAGCAGCAAACAAAATAAGGACCCCAAAGACTAATATAAAGTAGAATATTAAAACAGTATAGTTCACTAAACTTGGATCATATTTGAGATAAAAAAAATATGTAGCACATTGGACTACAAAGAAATGAAGCCAAACTGCAAAAAAACTTACCGAGTAAAACTATCAAGATATCTGTTTTGCATCCACAGTATAAAGGGTAAAATGACTGAATCGAGTTGATTTTTTTAGTACAAAAAATTGAAATTCGTGAATGCTAGCTATAAAGCTCAAGCTGCTAAGAAAGTAACTGGTAATTCCCAAACAACAACAAATTAATAGTTTCAACTGTTTGGGGTTGCCAATAGAGATCTTGTTCCACCATTAAACAGTAAATATGAATATATAAGGTACCACTTTTGGTAATATCCAGACTCTTTAAATTACCTTTTTAATTAACAAAAGTTATCTAGTCTCCCATTATCCCTTGTACCATGAACTCTAATCTGTTTATCTGATAATACAAATACCTTCAAGATTAACATAATTCAATGGAAGGGTTTAAGCGGCTAAAGTAGTGCATCATTTTCACAGTAAAGCATATTATCATGTCTATATGCTCCATCTGGTAGGAAAAGATTAAGTTTTCCTGTCACTACCAAGAACTTAACCATTAAAAACAGATAAATAAGTTGTTACAAGACACAGGATTCAAGTTGAGTAAGGACCAAATTGGAACGTTAAACCTATTGAGTTTGAGCCATTTCCATACAAGTCATAATGGACGACAAATGTTGCAAGGCAGTTTAGCCTATATGACTGCATTCATATAGAACCTATGACTTCATTCATTCTATGAAGATAGAACCTATCAAACGTGCTTAGACCTAAGGTTATGATACCATAGTGATAGAACATATATTTGCCACCATACTCAGTAATGAAAAAAAAAAACATTCAGGAAAAAAATTAGCAAATAAAATCAAATGATCTAACAAAACTAACATTAGAATCGAATGTCATTACCTTCTAACTTTCTCTTTTCAGTAAGGACTGTTGGCTTCTTGATGTCTTCATCAATGATTTCCTCCATAATTGACCCATCCTGCTTAACGTCAATGTTTTTTATATCACTAACAATGAGCTCCTGTGTCACCTCAGTTTTTTCAACTAATTCCTCGGTCTTGATATTGGAATCAATGTTCTTACTTTCCACTACATCATCCTCCATCAACTCATCACTTGAACTCCTATCCAAGTTCAATTTTTCTGGAGACTCTTCATCAAGGTTATCTTCTTTCTTGCCTTCATCAACAAATATAGTCTTTTTAATTTGTGTATCTTCCAGGGAAACCAGGTGCTTAACTTGCTCTTTGGCATCAAGCACAGTCTGCAGATCGCCACCTAGTGAAGGAACAATGTTGGATGATGGTTGAACCATCTCCTGCTTAACAACCTCTTTTTCTAGATGAAAGTCATCAGCATTTAAATTATCCTTTAGTTTATTCTTTTCAATAATTGACACAGAATCAATAGGAATGGACTCACACTTAACCTGGGATCCTAAGTCTAGACTGACCACTGATACCTGATTGTGTGATTCAGGGCAGATTTCCTCAAGGGACAGGTTTGAATTGTCTTGCACCAGTTCATCGAGCTTTTCTTCAGTTCTTGTTATGACTGCATCCGAATCGTGCTGCAAGGAAGCAGTATGGCTCTCAGTTGCACCATCTTCTAGGGAGACCAAGTTAGCTTCTGTTTCTGAAATGGATGCGTCCAATTCTGAAGAAACTGTCCTGGCATCTTCCACTTTCAAGTCTTTGTTGGTCACTTCTGAAGTAGCTTCTGTTGCAGCATCACATTCAGTCTTTCCAACTTTTGTATAATCATCACAAATGCCAGCTTTGACAATGTTGGAATCTTTATCAACCATAATGGCATTGGAGAAGTCATCTTGTTCATCTGGATCTTTAACTTTGTTAACCATAGGGTCAATATCTACGTCAGAATTTTCTGTCTGAACTTGCACACTGTCACTCTGATCTTCCACCTTAGGCTCATCTTTTTTGACTTCATCATTCACTTCTTCTTCATTGTCCATGATCTCAGCATCCATTGCGTCAGCTAACCTCCTTACCAGTTCTTCCTTCAGGCCTCTTACAGGGAGTTTCCTTCTCTTCAGTTCTTCTTTCAATTCTGTGACCTTCCACTGGTCGATGGACTTATTGTTGAGCACGGGATATGGCGACGACATACTGTCTAGACTGCAGTCCCATAACACATGATTTTCTTTAAAAGTTGACAAATTGCACAATGTGACGTAGAACTATCTAACGAAGGAGAAAAGTTGAGAAATCATGAAATTCCAGAAACATAATGCAACAATCATCACACAGACACATAAAAGCTCGAATCTGAAACAATAAAACTTTTAAAATGGTCAAAGAAAAACAAGAAGCAACATAAACGAAACTGCGAAGGAAAACAAAACAGCCTTTAAAAACTGAAAGTAAAGCTTGACTTCTTGGGCAAACCGAACCCTTTAAGTATGCAACAGCAATAAATGCACACGAAAAAAAAAAACCTACAAACCATAATCACCCGAGAAGAAGACCACAAGAATCTAAACTCAAAAGCAATCTCCTAAACCTTTACTACCATGAAAACACCATCAAGGAGCGAAGAACCTACCGTGAAGGTAGCTACACCAGAAGTAGGACGGTCGAGGGCTTAGTAGAAGCCAGGGCGAGAAACCCTAGTTTCAGGACAAAAAAAGATAGATATTAGATCGCAGCAAAAAAAATAAATCTAGAGTAACGAATCTCAGGGGAACGGTTGTAACCACCTTAATCGTCTTTCCTACCTGAAACAAAAAAACAACAAAAACATTATAAAAAAAAAGAGAGTTTAAACAAGAAAGAAGATGAAAGAATGATCTCTACGCGACGGTGGAAGATAGTTCTTTTCTAGGGTCTGCTCGCGCTTTCCCTCGATTTGGCTCCAAAGCAGGTGTGGAGGCGGAGCACCAGGAAGGCGAAGAGGAGAGGGGAAAGGGCGAGGGTTTGTGGTCGGGTGGACGGCTATCGGCTACCGTAGTAGGAAGGTATTTATAGCCCCGTCTGTGTCTAAACGAAGCACAACAGCAAGGAGCGGTCCGGAAACGGTCAGGTCAAGCCCGGTCCATTCTGGTTAAAGGGCATGAAAACTTTGCGAGTCGATCGTCCGATGTTTATCTGATTCATTATTTTTTTTTATAATACATAAGTGCACAAATTAATTAATGCAATAAAAATTAATTAATTAATTGCGATACATACTTTTTTTCATTAATCTAGATTTTAATATTAAATAAAAACAAATCTCATACAAATACATTATAAATTTGATTCATGACATTTTTTTAAAAAAAATAATAATTTAAGTACTTTTTTAATTGGAAGTGTATTGGAGATATCTGACTCGGTCCCATAAAAGATTTTAATCGACCATCAAAGTAACTTGTAGATGTGTATTCAAGTAGTCACCTTTCTTAGATTTATCGTCCCATTGAAAAATAAAAGTTTTTAATCGACCATCAAAGTAATTTACAGATGTCTATTCAAGTAGTCATCTTTTTTAGATTTATCGTCCCATTGAAAAAAAAATTACAGTATACTACAATTAAAATTCAGACCTTAAATATTTGATTGACTGCTTAACGAGCTTAGCACTGTAGTCTACGGTAAATTTTATATTATTAATCTTAGAGAAAAATAATCATTCTCGATCTTTCAACTATACCTAAATACTTTACCATTGCGACATTATCCCCATAACGTAGCAGGATGTCTCAATAACATAGCAGGACACAACATCTAACGTAATAATCAAGAATCAATTCTCACCTGTCGCTTGTATACCTATATTTACTTTTCTCCATATCTATGAAGCTGATACTAGAGAAGGTCATTAAGGCAGTGGAAATATTATTTCCACACTTCAAACTTAACTCCAATTCAGGTAGCAATAATTTTATCAAGACTTCTCTTCTTTGAATACACACATACATTATTTTACAATAATCAAGTACAACAGGTAGATCAAATCATATTAGATCTATTGACATTATGAGAAATTATTTCCACAACTCACACTCATGATCTTCTTTGAATACATCCATACATTATTTTTCAATAATCAAGTTCAACAGACGCACGAGCAAAAGAATATTAGTCAGTTCTTGCACCAACTCAAAATTCATAATTACATATAAGAAAGCTCATTTTTCACAACTCGAACCAATAGATGATACTACACCAGCTCAAAATTCATAATTACATAGGAATCAATCTCTTCTCTGGATATGCTGAGTATTACAGAAATGGGGACTCTCAAAGTAAAGATGACTGTCTTGAATCAGTTGGTTCTCTGAACAATGGAAACTATGACAGTTACATCATCAAGTTTGCCTCCTGTGAACGTAGGATATCCAGATACAAGGGCTGCATCTGCAAATGGACTCCTGGCCGATGCTGATCTCCCTACTTCCTGTGCCCTCGTCGCCAGGTATTCTGCAATCCCCTGAAAATCTCGAAAAGCATCATCGTAAATATATGAAAAGTTGAACGCGAAAAGTTTCTTATTTTTGTAAGTTCATTAATTGTTAGGATCTGACCGATGGCTTCAGACTTGCTTGCAGAGATTTGGACACAATGGCTACTATTTCTTGCTCATATAGATTGTCGAATAGGCCATCGGTTGCAGTCACAATAACGTCGCCTTCATACAAGCCAATTTTGTAGGTCTACAACTCAAGAAGATGAAACTAATGGATTAGGATTTAGGATTCATGGTTGATGGTAGTTGAAAGGGGAAGAAAGAAATTATTACCTCAATGTACTTCGAAGGGTCTTCTCCCCTCTCAATCTGCAAAGGGAAGTTGAAACCATAAACCATTGGAGTGGATTTTCTGAAAACAGTGCCATTTCTTATCAAAATGAATCCAGAATCTCCAATGTTGGCAACATGAAGAACCTATATAACATATATAAAATTGAATGTTAAATGAGTTCTCATGTTGATCCTGATCGATACCAAATTTCGACAAAATAAATACTCCAAAAGGCCCCAAAAAATGCACCTGTCCATCAAAATAACAAACCAAAACTGTTGAGGAGCCTGGAGAACTCGCTTCAGCAGCACTTTTGACTAGAATTTCATTTGGATTACATCCTTCATATTTAGAGACAAATCGCTGACAATTCTCCATCAGTTCTCTGGCATATAGCCCAGCATTGATTCCTAAAACATAAGATTGCAAGGAAACATACTGAGGACACAAGTAAGATAACATTAGTGTTTTCTGCCCCTATCTTTTACACGAAGATAATGTCAGAAAGATGTGGTTTAACATGTTCACAGAAAGTTTGGCTAATTTTATGGAATTGTTATCCTACAATGCCTTAAGCATGTACAGAACTCTCTAATAATAAAACAAAAAGAAAGAAGGGATTATAAACCATAATAGAATCACGATAGGACTATAGACCAAGTTCAACATTTTGTAAAGAAGATGTGCTTACAAAATTAAGTTTACTGATCATATTTCCCTTTTGTTGAAGTATTTGATTAATATTCTTTATTTTGAGAGGCTTAGGCGCCTTCCTCTTTTACGATGAAAATTTTAATAGCAAGGCACATAAGAGAGAGAGTCCCTAGGTTTATGACAAGGTGAGATATAACCTAAGTAACCAAGCATTTTGGGTTACTTGTGGAAACCATGCAACATGCACGGGTTTTATTGTTGGAATAATGAAAGTCCCACTTTAATTTAATTGGATATATGGGTTAATCTAATTAAATCTTAAACTTATTGGATTAATAGTTAATCTAATATTTATTTGGGTTTTTCAAATAAACCCAAACCAAATGAAACCCGTATTATTAGATGATATTTTAGTAGATAAGATTTGACCACGTTATTAGATAAAGTCTTATCAGGTAAGACTTGGCCATGATTTATAAAGTTTTATTAGATAAGACTTGTCTTGGCCACGTTATTAGATAAAGTCTTATCATATAAGACTTGGCCACATTTTATAAAGTCTTATCAAATAAGACTTGACCACATTTTAATAAGTTTTATTAGATAAGACTAAGTGGCAACAAATGTGTCTTATCTGAAAAGATAAACCCTAAAAGTTAGGGTTTTATCTTAACTTATGTATATGCATGGTAGCTAACACTACAAGCATGTGATTTTGAAAGACTTCAATTGTGCTTGTGAGACGGATGGCGGTTATGCTCGTGTGGATACCGTTAGAGGCGTGAACATACTAATCATGCTGAGATCGACCAAACTCTCCAGATACGCAAAAGAGTTTTATGCATTAAGAGGTAAAAAATTCTACACCGATGATGTAATTAGAATTTGCATGGATATCTCGCAGGTTCCCTTTTCCGCGGTGTTTATTTTATTGTTTAATTATTATACGGAACCCAACAGTGGAATCAGTCATTTGCGAATTCGATTACATCATTTTAGTGTTTGCTTTTATATCCGATATAAAATGACATGTTTGTTCTAATTAGACGAATGATTTATGGGTGTTTCGAGTGTCTCGATTTTATGGGGTTTTTGATTAATCTAGTATGAAACTGAGTGATTGTAGCTTCACGTTAATTTGATAATATGAATGTTATAATCTGGTTTCATTCGACTAATCAAACAATGGTGATTTTATGCCTATTGATATTTCTATGATAATCTTTTGTGAACAGATTGTGAGATATTAATCTTTCAGTTAATAATCGATATTGTGATTTGATTGCAATAATGGATTAAACTGTTATGAACAGTTTGTGAAATTCGATTGTTAATATCCAAGGGAAACTGCCCCTTGACCCCGCTAGGGGTGTTGCCCCTAGGATCCCATATGTTTTCGCCACATAAATCATTAATTAGAAACATAATAAAATGATATTATAAGATTAATACATATGATGTTTGTCATGGTGCATTGTTATAGCCCTTTACCCGATATGATTGGATTGTGTGTGTTTGTTGTAAAAATTAATCCGGCATATCGTGTCTTTTATCTTCATCTCTCTAGTTGTAAAATTTCTCCTCATCTAACTCCCCTCGAATGTAACTCGAGGTTTCCTTTAATTGTAATGTACAAATTAGAATAGTGCTAGTATAGTACTAGACTCTACAGAGTTGTAATTGAGGAGAATGAGACCAACAATACCTGCAAACCAAGGAAGCACTAGAAGAAGATGCAGTTCCCTTGGGTTGTCAACCGAGGAGATGCAATTTCCTTAGGTTGACCTTTCGAACCTCTCATTGGCTTGAAAAGTTCGTATTAGATGGGACATAACCATGTCACATTTATTTTCTACCTATGCAATATATGTTGATATATGTCATGCTTATATAATATATATGATGCATGTTAAATGGTTAAATTACTATAATTAAGTCAATTTAAACTACCTACCAAAGTTTGATACTCATTACAGCCTTAATCGATAGTAGACATGTTTACCAAAGTAAAGTGTCTCTATTTATCTAGGTAGAATGCGATATGATAATTGTGATATCCATGTTATCAAAAGGTATGACTTAACTAAGTTATCTCAATAAGATTGAGAACTTAAAAGCATAAATTAAGATATGCACCATTAGATGGGCAAAAAAAAACAAACAAATTGTGTTGTTCACCCGATTATTCAAGAGTTGTATTAGATGTAATTGGTAGAAGTTACCTACCTAAATAGCCAAGTCTAGGGCGATTAGCCAAAGTTAACTCAAAATACGGTAAAATATGGATCTTGACCCACTAAAATTTAATCTATATTGAGTTTAAGACTAGTAGTGTAGGTAAACTATGTTTAACTATATCCATGACCAGCTCCTAATCTCTATTAAGTATGGGGTTAATAGTGTGGGTCAACTATGTTTACTCACATCCATGACTTGTTCTACACAACCTTACAATTTAGTGAGAGAATCATTTAATTGAAGACCTAATTAAGTAAATTTTAAATATGATACTTATTTTCTGCATTTATTATTGTTGTAGATTAATTACCATGTCTATAAATTCGTCAAATACCCTATCACTGCGATCTATCCTTGAGAAGGACAAGTTCAATGGAGCTAAGTTCTAGTACTGAAATTTGAGGATTGTCCTTAAGAAAGAAACTATATGTCCTACGATAGTCCATTCCTAAACCACCTGCTTCTAATGTCTCTCGTACTGATAAGGATGATTATAAAAAATATCAAGATGATACATTAGATATATCATGTCTTATGTTTGTCACCATAAACTCTGAGCTTCAGAAGTAACACGAGAACTAATATGGTTGAACATTTAAAACAACTATATCAAGAGTAGGCAAGATATGAGAGGTTTGCAGTATCAAAAGCCTTATTTTCATGTAATGACACAAAGAAGCCAAGTAGGAGCTTATGTTCTTAAGATGATTAGTTATGTTGAGAACCTTGAGAAGCTGGGCTTCCCATTGGACCAAGAGTTGGTGACTTAGTTTTGCAATCATTGCCTGTAAGGTATAGTCAATTTGTCATGAATTACATACAACATGAATGCAATTGAGAAGTCGTTGCCTCATATGTTAAACATGTTAAGAGCTGCTGAACTGAATGTTAAGAAGATCAAGCTCAATACCATATTGATGGTACAAAAGGGCAAAGGAAAACACGTGCCGAAAGGTAAGGGTAAAACCCAAACCAAAGGCAAAGTCTTCTACATTGAAGCCCAAAGGCAGGGGTGGCTAAGAAGCTTCCATTGTGCTTAGACCATACATTGGAAGAGAAACTGTAAAGGATACATAGAGGAATTAAAGAAGAAAAAGGAAGTTCGCCTCAGGTATTTATGTTATAGAAGTTAATCTATCTATTTCTTCATTATAGGTATTTGATACCGGATGTGCTTCTCACACTTGTACTAATGTGCAGGATCTAAAAAAGAGTAGATCATTGATAAAGGGCGAAGTAGATCTACGAGAATGGAGTAAGAGTTGCTGCTATAGCTGTAGGATCCTATTTTTTATCTTTTCCTGGGCTTGTTTCAAAATTTGAGAATTGTTATTATGTGCCTACTTTAACTAGAAATATTATTTCTATTTCTTATTTGACAAGAAAGATTTTTTATTTATAATATGTTGTTCTATTTATTTAAATGATATGTTCTATTATAGTGCACAATTAATAAATAGGTTTTACGTTCTAGACCTTGAAAACTCAATTTGTAACATAAATGTAAAATGGTTAAAATCTAATAATTTAAACCAAACATATCTCTAGCACCATCGCTTGGGCCACGTAAATGAGAAACGCATATCTAAACGGCATAAAAATGAACTTTTAGACACATTTGATTTTGAAATATATGAGGTATGTAAGTCGTGTTTATTAGGCAAGATGACTAAAACTCCTTTTATGGACAAAGCAAACGAGCTAATAAATTGTTAGAACTTATACATAGTGATGTATATGGTCCTAGAGGAGGCTACCAGTATTATATGGTTGTTTATTTAATGAAACACAAGCAATAATTCTTTGAAAAGTTCAAAGAATTCAAGAATAAAGTACAAAACCAACTTGGAAAAAGTATTAAGATACTTTGATCAAATCAAGGTGGTGAATACGTAAGCCAAAAATTTCATGATCATCTAGTTGATTGAGTTTGAGATCATATCCCAACTCGTTTCACCTAGAACACCGCAATGGAATGGTGTATCAGAAAGAAGGAATCATACTTTATTAGATATGGTATGATCAATGATGAATCATGCAGATCTTTCTTCTTTCAAGAGACATGCTCTAGAAACTACTACTTTCACTATTAATCATGTTCCAACTAAGATAGTTACAAAGATACCATAGGAGATCATGCAGATCTTTCTTCTTTTTTCTGGAGACATGCTCTAGAAACTGTTATTTACACTATTAATCGTGTTCCATCTAAGGCGGTTATAAAGGCATCATATGAGATATGGACTGAGAAAAGTCCCAAAATATCTTTTATGAAGATTTGGGATTGTGAGGCTTATGTTAAACGTCAAGTTTAAGATAAATTAGGAATTAAATCTGATAAGTGCTACTTTGTAGGATATCCTAAAGAAACAAAGGGATATTACTTTTACAATTCCACACAAGGCAAAGTGTTTGTTGCCAGAAATGGTGTTTTTCTTAAAAGAGAATTTATTTCTAAAGAAACTAGTGGGAGAAAAGAAGATCTTGAAGAAATTCGAGATGCACAAATTTGCACTGATACTTTGATGGAACCTGAACAGGCACCACAAGATGTGGATCATAAACTTGTTGCGTTATAAGAAATTGTGGAACAACCTATTCAAGTAGAACAAGCTCTACGTAGATGTGATAAGATACATTGTCTATATAGAAATATTTACTTTTCTTGTCTAACCACGATGATGTAATACTTGTTGATCTAAACGAGCCTACATCCTATCAAGAAGCTATGAGCCCAGATTCTGAGAATGGATAAAGGATGATATGAAATCTAGGATCTGAAATGAAATCTATGTATGTCAAAAGTATGGACTTTAGTTGACTCCCATGAAAGGATAAATCCCATTAGGTATAAATGGGTTTTTAAGAAGAAAATTGACATGTATGGTAATGTGTGTACCTTTAAAAGGCGACTGATCGCTAAAGTCTTCAAGCAAATTCATGGTATAGGCTATGATGAAACTTTTTCACCAGTTGCAATGCTTAAATCTATTCGGATCTTACTTGCTATTGCAACTTACCATGATTATGAGATTTGACAGATGAATGTCAAAATTGCATTCCTTAATAGGAATCTACACAAGGATGTGTATATGACACAATCTGAGGGTTTTGTTAATCCAAAGAATACTAGAAAGGTACGTAAGTTGCATAAGTCCATTTATGGATTAAAGCAAGCTTCTAGAAGATGGAATCTTCAATTCGATGATGCGATAAAAATGTTTGATTTAATTAAGAACGAAGATGAACCTTGTATCTACAAAAGAATTAGTGCTCTGAATTAGTGGGAGCACAATATCTTTCTCATTTTGTATGTAAACGACATACTTCTCATTAAAAATGGTGTTCATGTCCTACGGTCTGTAAAAACTTGGCTTGGAAATTATTTCTGAAAGACTTAGGTAAAGCTGCCTATATTTTAGGCATTAACATCTATAGAGATGGATCTAAAAGATTGCTTGGCATAAGTCAAAGTATATATATTGACAAAGTGCTTAATCGTTTTGTCATTCAAAATTCGAGGATTCTTGTCACTATCACATGGTGTGAGCCTTTCCAAGGCTCAATATCTCTTTACTAAAGAGGAGAGAGATCGCCTGGATAAGATTCGTAATGCATCTGTTATTGGGTTTATCATGTATGTTATATCATGTACATGTCTCATATACATTAAACATGACAAGTAGATACTAAAAGTCACTGCATAGCAATCAATAATATTGTTAAGTACTTGAGAAGAATTCAAGAATATTTCTTGATATATGGAGGCAAGGAGAAGTTCATTATAAAGGGTTAGCGATGTAAGCTTCCAAACTGACAAGGATGATTCAAGATTGCAGTCGGGGTATGTGTTTTACTTAAATGGTGGTGTTGTGCGCTGGAAGAGTTCAAAGCAAGACATAGTTACTGATTCTACCACAGAGGCTGAGTATATTACCGCTTTTAATACAACAAAAGAGGTTGTTTGGATCAGAAAGTTCATTACAGAACTTAGAGTACCTCTTATCATAACTAACCCAATAGACCTCTATTGTGATAATAACGGGGCTATTGTATTGGCTAAGCAACCTAGGTCTCATTAGTGATCTAAACACATACTTCAGTTCTATCTCATGCTTATCAATCGAGGAGATGTGAAAATATGCAGAGTATCGATTGATGATAATATTACGGACCCACTAACTAAGGCTCTGACACAGAGGAAGCATGATGGTCACACTAGGTCAATAGGTATTAGAAACTTCAGTGATTGACTCTAATCATGAGATGATTGATATGTTTCTATTGTATCATATTTTAATAAAAGATAATATTTGATGTTTATTATATTTATATCTGTGCAAATTTGAATAAATATAATAATGCCTTAGAGTGGCAGGTTATGTTCTAAAGAATATTGATTAGTTAAATTGATTGTGAGAGGCTATAGATATATATAGAACACTACTCTCAATTGTTCCTAATTAAGTATTAATATATAAGGGTAATATTAATACATTGAGACTAACATGTAAGTTAACTGATGACTTAATCTCACAAATCATGGATATAAGATATCGCGTTAACACATAGGTATATATATTAGAGAATATATATTGAACTAACCCACCGTGAGAATGTTTCATGGTGTTATATAAGTGTTATAAACATTCTCATAGTGACTATTAGTATAGATAGTCCTTTGACTTGAAGTCACTACGATTCCCTATATAAGGAGTTGCATGCTTTAGTATCGACAAACGTCACCTATAACAAGGTCGATTATAAAGTTGTTCACCGGGGATGCAATGAGTTATACGGAGGGATGTAAGTAATGTAGATAGAATTTGTTTCTTCCATATAACATAGATGATATTTGGGCCCCTTAATTAAGTAGGACTACTGGAATGCATGACCATGCTCAAATAAGATAATATGAGATATTAAGTTAATTTGGTTAAATCTATTTAGATGAGAGGATGACATTATCTATGCCTCATATATCAATCTAGATATTAGCAAAAGGACTAAGTTATACAATAAAATAGTTATTGACAGTTTAGGTTGGATATACGACATTCTCGTTACTTGGGTAGCAATGATATATTGTTAAATGTCACTCTTGCTTCTGTGTTTAAAATGTGATTTTAGAGTCACTGTCAACGTTATGAGAACCTATTGGGTCGCGCGCGCGCACAGCGCATTAATTTTGGAATTTATTTTATTTTAGTACGACTAAAATAAAGTGGACCTAAGTTTTAAGTCTGAAATTAATTTTGGATTTTAAACTTGTTAGATTAATGGTGGTTCTTTGTTTGAGAGGAGGATTATTGAAATACAATCGAAGTCCCGCTTTAATTTAATTGGATCTTAAACTTATTGGATTAATAATTAGTCTAATATTTATTTAGATTTTTCAAATAAATCAAAACCAAATGAAGCCCGCATTATTAGATTATGTTTTAGTAGATAAGATTTGACCACATTATTAGATAAAGTCTTATCAAATAAGACTTGGCACATTATTAGATAATGTTTCAGTAGATAAGATTTGACCACATTATTAGATAAAGTCTTATCAAATAAGACTTGGCCACATTTTATAAAGTCTTGGGGCCAGCACTAGGGGGGTCGTTAAGGTAGCGGATTTACTTTTTTTATTAGATAAGACTTGGCTTGGCCACATTATTAGATTAAGTCTTATCAGATAAGACTTAACCACGTTTTATAAAGTTTTATCAAATAAGACTGCCACGTTTTAATAAGTCTTAGTGGCAGCAAACATGTCTTATTTGAAAAGATAACCCTAAAGTTTAGTTTTTCCTTAACTTATATATATGCATGGTGGCTAGCACTACGGGCATGTGATTTTGAGATACTCAATTGTGGTCGTGAGACGGGTGGTGGCTGTGCTCGTGTGGATACCATTAGAGATGCGAACATACTGATTGTGCTGAGATCGACCAAACTCTCTAAATACGCAAAAGGGTTTTACACATCAAGTTATAAAAAATTCTACACTAACGATGTATTTAGAATTCGTTTAGTTCTCTGGTAGGTTCCCTTTTCCGGCTGCGTTTATTTTATTGTTTAATTATTGCACAGAACCCAATATTTATATGGTTAATTTATTGAACACTAGCATCTGGTGTTCAATTGAACATGACCAGGAGTATACAATTACACTAAGTTCATGCAATTCCCTTAGGTAAATGGTAATTCTATTTTATTGAACACCCACACACACGTAAGTAGAAGTTTTCATTTTCGCCTAGGGAAATGGCCATTTAGTACTTTCTTTTACAAGAAAACTCCAACGTGAAGTGTAGATGCCAATGATAGCAAAGGAATTGCAGATTTTGTGATGGAGGGCAATCTTAAGGTGTGACTACCATCGAACTAAGCCACCAAAATCAGTAGGCATGTACCATCCTTCCAGGTAAGGAGAGGAATTGACTATGTATGGGGTGGGAGAAACCTGAATAAGTGCTCAGTAAAATTGTTGCTTACAATTCCTAAAAATATAATAATAACCAAACAAATGCCTCTCTTGCATCAAAGATGCTAATTGCTAAAGCATTTCAAAAATTTCTAGCTTGAGAAGTTGGAAAATAAAATGCGACTTCAGATTAAAGATCAGTTGTACTTACATAAGTTGATCCAAGCATGTCCACACACCTGACAAAAGCTTAAACTACTTTGTTGAAAAGGCAACTACTATAAAAGATTCATCAACAACTACTAAAAACACAACATGGTACTTGTATTTATGTGATTAAAGCAAAAGACCTACATTTGGGGTTCAAACTCAATCCTCAAATATCAACCACCAAAGTATTGGATTGATAATACTTCTGACTAAGATAAGGTTAAGAAAATGCATAAATTATTGTAGGAGTTTGCGTGCTTAAACAATAATGAACTTCAAGAATAACCAAGGGAAAAAGAATTGCCCAAATAAAGTGAAGCACCTTCTAGGGACCATTGGCCTACACCATCAGCTACACCAAACCAATTATCTAATGAGATAAAGTAAGCATCTTCACCACCAGTCGACGCCTGGAATAAAAATTTTAAATCACTAACCCTGAATAGTTCCCAAAACATTGTGAAACTGTGATTTTTCATAACAAAATTAAAACAGCCAATTGAAAGAAAGACTCGGAACAGTGAAAAGGAGATATTTTGGACATTAAAGATTGCAATGCTGAAAATGCAGGAACACATCCTAAGTTTCTGTTATCATTTCCACCAATTTTGATCTAATAGATTCAGAAGAGAGTTAATTAAAAACAAGGAAAGTAGCTCTTTCGTACTTGAACCCATGGTACTCATGTATAAAGACCACATGTGTTCAAGGAACTCAGTTAGTATGAAAAGGTCAGATGTCAACATAGGAATCAAAATGTTCAATTATTGGAAAAATCTTTGATAGAGGAATAAAATAGTAGGTTATCTAAGAGATAGAGATGGATCAACAGCAAAAAGAATAGATTAGCTGTCATATGACATTGATTAGCTCAAAGCAGTAAAGAATCAAGTATCAAAGAAATTAAAGGTTCACTATTTGTTTGATTCAACAACTTCACTCAAGATATCTCTCTCATAACAACCATTAGTAACAAAATACAGAGCCAAATACAAGAAGAGTAGTTGAAGAAGTCTGCATCTGATTTTTAATTATGTTGAGGACAAAACTTGCCAACCTAACAGTTTTTACTTCCTTTCCAGTAGATGGTTCATCATTTCAGTCAATAGTGGACCAATTCTAAAGGATTTAACTCATACAATTATTGTTCCAATAGAAGACAAGAAAAGGAAATCTGTTGGTGTCAGGACCGCACTGGATAGAAATAAAAGTAGTGTTATGCACGTATGAACATGCAACCTATGATTTCATTGTAGTTGACTCAGGATCAAGGAAAAGAGATTACTGTACCTATATGGACTTTCATCTGCACTACTCTCCTGGTGTTTTCCATCTTCGGTAGCTCCATCCTTCAAACAAAATGATCAAAATTAAGCTTATGTGCAGAGACAATCATTTGTCATTGACATTGTTGACCAATTTATGAACCTAAGCTTACTAATAGAAACATTCTTTTAATACTTTTGTAAGACAAGTAGTCACTCTCTTGTTTTGTAAATGTATAACCAATTTTAATTCGCCTATGTAAGCTGACAAAATATAAGAGTGGACATAAAAGAGGAAACAATTTCGGTTAAAGAAGGCAAGAAATTGTCCCAGTAGATTACAAAAAATTAAAAAATTCAGTGTGTGAAAAGACCACCACCAAAAAGTAAGCAAGCCTAGTAACAAGGGAAGAAAAAAATTATTCAGCAATTTGCTTATGTCATCTAACAGTAGCTTTCTTAGTATTTATTGTGCTTTCACCAGCAACTTCATCAAACATGCTTTAAATAACCTATAAGTTGAGTGAATGAATGTCAAAGAAGTAATACTTATGAGTCGTGCAAATAATTAGTTGGGGATGTTATGACCAAATCAAGAGGTAGATTAGCAGTAGTTAAGGATATTTGACTCAACCATAGGGCAAGTGTTTCAACAATCGTTTGACAAAATGTGTCCAACTATTCTCAGGTTTTGTATGTTACTAAAAAAAAGTCTACAATAGGATCAATGGCTTGAAGATTACTTCAATTATACTTCCACTGCTATCACTGTCCACTGAATCATCTTCCCAGGAAGGAATTTCTTCCAAAGCCACATCTGCGGTGTCCTCAGATTTACAAGAAGCTTGTGAATCATCAATTTGTTTAATTTGAGCTTCGAAATGCTCAACTTTCTGATGATCTGGTTTTTCTAGAACCTTCGTACCACCAGTATGTTGAAGCATTCTACCACTAGAATGATCTTTTGTTTCGCGATCCGCATCTTGACTACTTAGTTGGCTAAAATCTTGAATTGCTTCAGAGGTTATTCCATTGGGGGAGCTTTCTCCAAATTTAGCATCCTTGCCAGAAATTGTCTCTTCTCTAGGTTCCAGTGGTTCTCCTAGAGCAGTTGCAACAACAGGGTCATCCTTCGATTCATCCAGAACAGAACCGAACTGTGGAGTTTCACTTTCACCAAAAAGCTTCAGCTCTATTTTTTTGCCATTTATTCTTGAGGCTCGATGTTCCAACAACAGAACAGCCAAATCATAACTTCCATATGCCGACTCAACCAACTGATTTCCCTGCGAAGCAATAATTTCCAAATCAGTAGTTTGCAGTACCTTTAGTTTCCCGGAAGCATCGTCTTGTCCGAAGTCATGGCTCAACTCCTCATCGATATTTCTACTAAAGTCTGGAGAGTTTACTATTATTTCCTGACCTTCGATCAAAGATTCATCACAACTTTCTTCGTCTGGTTCTGCAGCTGTCCTGGATGCTTCAATGTCTCCGTTACTATTTTGCATCTTCTTCTCCAAAAAGGTAACCATTGCTTCTCCGACCACTGTCGTCTTCTCCGCACAGATTCTAACTTCAGTTTTTGCAATAGCATCAACCAGTTCCAACCCTGCATCTCTTACTTCACCTACCGCCACCGTATCCAAAACCTGCGCCCGCTGAAGACCGGATATTTTCCTTGTTTCCTGCTTCACCTCACAGAAACTACTCTGCTTGGATTCTTCTGATTCCATTTTCTCCAATATTTCCTCAACCCTACCAGATACAGATCTCTCAGAAACAGCGACCTCCTCTCGCTTCACCTCGTTAGCATCCCCATACTTGAAGACGGCGCTGCCGTCGGAACACTCTGCCGAAACCACCAGCAGAAGCGGCCCAAAAGAAACATCATAGAGAAAAATAATAGAAGGCGTCAAAACTTCAGCCGCTGCCTCCGATCCTCGGTAGATTAGAAGAGCAAAAAAGCAAAAGGGAAAAGAGTCTTCAGTACCGGAAGCAGAAAACAGTCCGCCGATAACCTCGACAGGTAATGAGAAGAGATCCTCGATCTGTGAGTCGTGGGAGCGAGCGAGCGGCGGAGTGTGAGCTGCGGCGGGTCGAGAGGCCAGAACTCGAAACACGCAGAGGAGAGAAGGAAGAGATCGAGGATCCCAGAGAAGGGACCCTCCGCCATGAACAATCAGCAACCGGCGGGGAAGATCGGCTTTCACATAGGAGTGGAAATCGCGAAAGCGGCGGTTTTGTTCGGTACCATCGCTGCTGCGGAGGGCGGTCGGAGGAGCGGATAAAGATGCAGGAGGCGGTGTGGGCCACGTGCCAAGGAAACCCGGTTCTCCTACAAGCCTTATCCCAATCCTCGCGCTGGCACGTGTGGACCCATGTTTGACCGCCCCCGCACGAAGTTTCATTAAAAGTTGGAGTAAATAATACGGGAATTTACCAAAAACACACCCAAAATTTAGAATTGATTCAAAAGTCCCCGGATTTGGAATCATATCATGTCCAACGTAAAATCTTTTTACTAATTCTTTCTTCTAATATTTTAACACCTTATAAAAGTCAAAATAAATAATGGATATCATATTTGAACTCCTTGCAACACCAGGAATCCATAGAAACTGAAATGGGTGTAATTGGAGCTTTCTAAGTCCATCAGTGGATTTTGACCGAAACTTACTGATGGACCTACAGAGCTCTGATTGCACTTATTTAAATTCCTGTGGATTTCTGAGATTACAAGGAGTTCAAATTTGTTATTCATAGTTTATTTTAGCTTCTCTAAATGTATTAAAATATTATCAAAAAATTATCTAAATCTTAAATGTCGTTGATGAAAGAGGAGATAGGAAAGAAAAGAGGGAGAAAAGAAAAATGATAAAAAAAAAGTTTAATTTGTCAGAAGGATAAAAAGAGAAGTTCACTTGATAAAGTGCGCTCTTAGTAAATATCAAAGTAACATATATCTTTTGGTCAATTAAGATGTCTAGGTACGTGATTTTGTAAATTGCCCCTTTTTTTATCTATTTTATGGATTTTATTAATGATATATTTTCTCAATCTTAAATAGTTAAAAAATTATAATTGTGATTTACAATGGTTCAACAACTTGCACCTATTCTCAACTCTGACATAAATATTGGCATCTGATCTTCATCCACCATTGTGCCGACCGGGACAAATATTCATGCTTTGAGACAAATGGTCGGTGATTTTATATTTATTTAAGGTACACCAAGTTGGTTAGATAATTCTTTTACGTGTTATCTATTGATACCATTTTTCTAGGTTAAAATTGATCAAGTTTAAATTGGATCAAGTTTAAATTTTAATATTTAAATTTTGATGTTTGATAATGTATGAAGATTATAAGTGCAATCGTCTATTTGGAGAGATTGTTGGAGCAATTATCCTCTAGTCAATATTTGATCAGTTTGATGTGAAAAAGTGTCAAGTAGATTAAGGTTGACCGAATACTTGACTAAGAAGTCCTAATTGGAAGTTAGGCAAGGGCAAGTCTAACAGGGAGGTTAGCAGATGATGAAAATTCAAGTGGGTTAGTGTTGACTGGACACTTGGTGTGGAAAGTCCTAGTGAGTGAAGTTAGGAAAATGGAAAATTCTGGTGAGTAAAGTCAAGTAAAAGACCTAGTGAGCGAAGCTAAGCAGTGAGAAAATCCCGGTGAGTGAAACCAAGTGAAAGTCCTGGTGAGTGAAGTCAGGCATGTGGAAATTCAGGTGGGTCCGGGGTGACCAGACACCTGGTGTTTGGAAGTCCAAGTGGGTTATGAAGGACTAGACACTTGGCATGAGAAGGTAA
>JBBMJZ010000067.1:19008915-19019079 GCA_037833815.1 Zingiber zerumbet | reverse complement strand
GAACTTTACTATAACCAGAGGGGTGAACCCATGGGGTTTTTGCCGTGGTTGGGGCCGCGATTACGGCCAGAAACGTCTACGATCGCGAGACGACCGTGTGAAGACGAGGTCTGAATCAATCCACTGATCAATTCAGCCAAGCTGAATCGATCCAAACCCCGCTGGATCGATCCATCACATGCGAGAATACGATTCAGCATGACTGAATCGATCCGTGGATCAATCCACCGCACCGATCTGCACGGATACGTGTCACAGGGTAATATTTCCGTGTATATATATATATATATATATATATATATATATAAAAGAAAGAGAGATTTATTGTTCTTGCACTTTGAATTTTTTATTTTTATTTTTCTGTAAAGTGAAAAAGGGTGAAAGCTAGGAATTTGACATGTTGATGAGCATATGCAAAATGTTTGAAGAGAAGCCCACCGGATCAGTCAAGTTGTATATGGATCCATAGATTGTATGAGATTATTTTCATGACTCGAATTTATAATCACAAAAGTTACGGGACAACAACTTTACTATAGCACTAAAACTCCCATTTCATCTCTATATTAACAAACAAATCTCGCTTTAGAGAATTCGTGCCCATAAAGGCAGAATCACTGGCAAATTGATGATATATTACATCATTGGCAACACAATGTAATTAGTAGAAACCAGTATAAGCCATTTGATAAACAGGACCACATTTTTCCTGGAGAAACTCTAGTCTTGGAGAATAACCTTTCAATATGCCACACATCATTTCCGTTCACTATCCCAAGCCAATACTGAAGCCTGCAAAATACAACAAAAGGCCAAGAAAACTTCAAAACATTTTACGATACGTCCCTATTTGAAGACGAACCTACCGATCATGAAGCGAGAAGGTTGACCCTGCTAAAATTCAAACCTGGGTGGTTTCATTCTGTAGCCTCCCCAAAAATCTGGTAACACTGTCGCGCTTCTGGAGGAGTAAACAAACTATATGATATATATAGCTTTAGGTGATTCGAGCCTTTTAATAGTAAACACTATACATGTAATTATATTTCTACAAATTAAAGAAATAACAGAGGATTATTTTTCCCGAAGAAACATTCGTCCATCAGAGTGGAGCAAGTGATCTCTACAAACACCTAAAGAAAACAGATATGACTTAAATAAAATGAATAAATTTAATAACTTAGTGCCCTCTCCAATCAAAGTATGAAAAAACATCATACAAGAAGCAAATGCAAAAAGGGCATCATGTCCCGAAATAAAAAAAAGTATAATTTTAGTGTGTAAGAGAAGAATTTAGGACGGGGAAAAACTAATCTGTTATACTAACCCATCAGCATGCCTTTCCTCTAGTTCCTTGTGGGCTTCACAAGGCACATGCCTTCCAGCTACGACATGACCCAGATGAAATATGAACAAAAGTACCTCCTTTATTGAAATCTTTCTTTTTAATACTCTACGTGGAAACAGAGTAAGACAACCATATCAGACCTGCTCGCTGACAATTGCTCCAAGTTGACTTCCTCGAGGACAATACTATGGAAATATTTTTCAGATTCCTCCTTAGAAACCTTTTCCACAGTTCCTTCAACTCTAACCTGCAAATGTGATAAGCACATAAGTAGAATCAGGAGTAACAAACGTTAAAACAACTCATTTACATGAACTGACAAATCCAGCAATTGTGTGGATTTGAGTTTAAGTTAAACATGCCATAAACGGGTTGGCCCTTTTAGAATTCACAAATAATCAGGCCAAGTTAGGTCATAAACGGGTCAACCCACTTATGACTCGTATTTAATTATTTGTTTAGCAGTAATCTATATAGGTTATAAATATATAATATAATAAGTTATAAAATATAATATAATATATATTATAACATATTATATTTTAGGGTTTTGTATAATGTAAAATAATTGGTACGTTGTTTATATTTGATGTTTGTTTAAATTTGTTAAACATACTGTGCCATTCTATCCATTTATAACCCGTTTAACTACAGTGGTCGCGTCACATGATCTATTTATGGTCCGTCTAACCTGTTTAGTTAAATGGGTCATAAATTGGTCATGTGTTGGTCAAAGATTTTGACCCCTATAATAAATAGGCCAGATTTGGGTTGAGGTTAAATGGGTTATGGATCAATGAAATATGACTCATTTGGATTGAGATTAAATGGATCATGGGTCAGCCAAATAACGAAGTGTGTCCTTTTTGAACATAAATGTTTACCCCAGGCGTCAACCTCTTGATTCATGCAACTACTACTTCATTATCAGATCCAGTCCCAAGCGATGATCTTCCTATTGCGTTACGCAAAGGTAAACGCTAGTGTATTTATCCTACTTTTTTTTTTGTTTCTTATAGCGACTTATCTTCTTCCTCTAGTTCTTTTATTGCTTCACTTGACTCTTATCTTTATTTCTAAAACTATTGGTGAGGCCATATCTTATCATGATTGGAAAGATGCAATGATAAATGAGATGAATACTTTGGATGACAATAACACTTGGGACTCGATCGATTTACCTTCGAGTAAATGAACTATTGGATGCATATGAGTATTCACAGTTAAAGTCAATCCGAATAGGTCAGTTGCCAGATTAAAAACCCATCTTGTTGATAAGGGCTATGCTCAGACCTATGGTGTGGATTATTCTGATATTTTTTCTCGTATTGCAAAGTTGACATCTATTTGATTATTTATTTCAATAGTTGTTACTCATCATTGGCCTTCACATCAATATGATATCAAGAATACTTTTCTTCATGGTGATCTTTAGGAGGTGTATATGGAGCAACCTTTTAGTTTTGTTGCTCAGGAGAGTTTGTCATCTTCAAAAATCTTTGTATGGTTCGAAACATAATTCTTGTGTTTGATTGGGAAAATTTAGTCAGGTTAGAAAATTTGGTATGATGAAAAGTAAATATGATCATTCTGTGTTCTACAAGAAGTTGGAGATTGTATCATTCTGTTAGTTATATATGTGGATGATATTGTTATCACTAGAAGTGATACTACGAGAATTTCAATTCTTAAATGTTTCATTCATACTCAGTTTCATACGAATGACTTAGGGGTGCTAAAGTATTTCTTAGGTGTTGAAGTTATGAGGAGTAAAAAAGGTATATTTCTATCTCAGAGAAAATATGTCTTCGACCAATTAACTGGGATAGGAAATTAGGGGCAAAGCCTTGTAATACTCCAATAACTCAGAATAACACCTCACAGGAGATGAGGAACTATTTGAACATCCTAAGGAAGTTGAATTATCTTATTGTGACTCATCTAGATATTGCATCTTCGGTTAGTGTTGTTAGTCAGTTTATGTTATCTCTAATAGTTCATCATTAGGCAGCGTTAGAGCAAATTTTGTGTTACTTGAAGGGAGCACTTGGACAGGGTATCGTATATAAAAATCATGGGCACACTCATATTGAATGTTTTACAAATGCAGATCGGGCAGATCCTAAAACGGATAGAAGGTCTACTTCAGGTTATTGTATTTTTGTTGGAGGAAATTTAGTTTTATGGAAGAGTGAGAAACAAAACATTGTGTCACAATCCAATGCATAGTCAAAATACAGGGCTATGACCCAGTTTGTGTGTGAGATAATGTGAATATATCAACTCTTGACTCAAGTAGGATTTAAAACTTCAGTACCAACAAAACTGTGGTGTGATAACCAAACTACTCTTCATATTGCATCAAATCCTGTGTTTTATGAGTGAACTAAGCACATTGAAATTGATTGTCATTTTGTTTGTGAAAAAATTCAATGAAGCTTGATCTTTACAGGATATGTGAAGACTGGAGAACAACTAGGGGACATCTTCACAAAAACTTTAAATGAGATTCGGGTTGATTATCTTTGTAACAAGTGGGGCATGATTAATATCTATGCTCCAACTTAAGGGGGAGTATTAGTTGTATATATTTATATATACATTAGCTACTATATCTGGATATATATTGGCTAATATAACTGTCAATTAGCCTAATTTATATTTACCTAAGATTCTTTCCTAGGATAGATTTTTAACTTTGTATATAAAAATGTCTTACTCCTCGATAAGATGCAACAAAATTTTCATCTTAATTAACAGTAACATTAAATAACTTCTGTTGCTATTGACTTCATAGCAAACAGGTCAAGAGTATCATGTTTCTAATATTATCTTCCATAGAGCTCAAAGCATAATTGAGAGCTCAAACCAAGGTCATATTAACAAAACTCCATTACTATCGGCTTTGAAATGACACGCAACTTAAGATATGCACCAAATATCATGTTATTATTGGAAAGAAAAACATGTACAACATTTATCACACATGAGCTAAAAACAATTTGAGCTATCTCTGCTAGAGAAATCAAAAGTGATATCATTATAGCTCATACATCAACCAAAGATCGGTACATAACCCAATGAAATTTGGATTAGCATTTACAGTACACTTTTTTAGATGACTAATGAACTATTAATTATGGATAGGAAACCTGAAATGTTTTGGTGATTAAAATTTTAAAACCAAAAAGCTTCCTCTTCATAACTCACCATATTGGAAGCGTCAATCAATAACCACTATTTTAACAAACAAACAAATCAACTATCGCTTGTAAATTGTATCAGAAGAGTGCTTTCAAAAATGAATGATAATCATATTAAGAAGATTATTACTCCTGCAGATCAGACATATACAACAGCCTAACAAACTAATGACCTGATGGTTAAGCTGATTCCAATAGAAAAGAAGTGAAGCACGAGGATTTTTAGATAATTCATGGGCTTTTTCAGCTGCCAAAATTGGTATACCTGAATAAGCAACTAGAAAATGAGTAGCATAATTTTCATAGGTAGCAAGAAGTATTAATATTGCCTTCATTAACTCTATTGAATTTTGAGTCATCAATAAGCTTAAGAGTTACTTAAAGATAACTAACCACACAAAACCATGCTTGTCCGCTCCTTTTAGAAGGACCATCCTAGAAGATCTTCAGAGGACATAATTTTTGTGATATGAGAACATGAGTTACCCAGTTATAAATCTAAAATCCACAAAATATAAACAATCAAAGGTATACAGTTTTTGTTCGCGACTACAAGTAGACAAGGTCATAATCGATCATCTCGTCATGTGTTTGTTTCTATAAGACAAATACTTACAGTGGAATTAAACAATAACAAACAGAAAGACAACGAGGTCCAAGGCCAAGGCCGGAATTTTTCCGGAGACGGATAAACCTCTTACAATGTTTGTATCACAATCACAAACAGGAAAGTAAAGCATATATTAAACAGATACAAACAGATTTTGGCAATTTGGTCTGGAAGTCTAAGTGTCACGCACTCCTCCTAGCGCTTCTCCGGTCGCAAAGCATTGAGAGTTTTCCCGAGCAGAGACAAAGATTAGAATGTAGAGAAATTAATGTCTTGAGCTCTGATTCTTGAAGTTCTTTTATAGGCCTTTACTTGTAGACCGATAAGCCTCATTCAGTCGACCAGACTTGGTCAAACCTGATCTCCCCAATCAAGTTCATCACAATCTTGACCAAACCATGTGATCTCATCGTTGTCATCGGCTAACCAGAAATTTTTCTAATGGACTGAACCAAGCCACGTCACCAACCCAAGTTACAGTCCTGAACTAGTCAACCGAACCCAATTGATCTACCAAAATGATGGATCGATTGACCAAATTGGTTTGGGTCAGGTTCGACCCGATTGCGTTTGTTTGTTCGCTGTTTTGCTTCTAGCTCCAGGTTTCTGCAAAACAGTTATACAAAACACAAACATGTAAATCTACCTGACCTACTAGGCTTACCTAAGTCTTCTCCTATAAGCCTACCTGACCTACTAAGCTTATCTCTTACTTGGAATTCATTTCTCTTAGACTTCTCACCACCTAAGGTTCACTCCCTTAAGGTTTTCCCTTTGCCAAGCATTTAGTCATCTTGACCTACTTGGACTTATTACTTGCTAGACATTCGGTCATCCTTACTTGCCTGAACTTTTCCTTACCAAGCATCTGGTCACCTTGATCTATTTGGACTTGTCACTTGTCAGACATCCTGTCATCCTTGATCTGGACTTTCCCTTACGAGTCACTAGACTTCTCACTTAAGTCACATCTGAACATCTGGTCTTGTTTGGATTATTCCTCGGTCAAACTTGACCAGACACACGTAGATTGTTAAACATTGAAATCCTAGAGGTTGATTGCACCAACAAAACTAGCAGTGACTGATTTATGAAACCATTTATGGAACTAGTTCACAGTGCCACAGCAGTATATCAGTGAGACAATGAAAGACAATACATTGCTGGTTCATCATGTCAAATAAATTTAAGATCTAGGACAACTCCGGAAAAAAGCAAGTAGACTTTCAATATTTATGGACAGAAATGACCAACCAAAGGAATCTTACAACAACTGTACTTCACAGTTCAAAAAATGCATACCTGTTCTATGAGATCAGATAGCAATTGGTCCTCGAGAAGCTCAGGAGTTGTATAGTTCTCTCTAAGTATGCGATGTCAACAGATGATGGTTTCCCAATTCTTAGACATTGAGGTGCCAAGGTATTGGGGAAGATGGAGTTTGTACTTCTCAGTAATGGATGGGGGAACAAATCTACCACCAAGAAAGTGATGAGGGCCATTGAACTTTTTGGCACATAGCTTATGTGCAGTCGATGAAGCCTAGGTAAAAACAGTTAATTCAGATGCAATTTAAAATCTTTGATATCAGACCCATTCATATGCATTTCACCATCACATACTATTATGCATAAAACAACTGAAATTCTAAGCAAGTAACCAGCATGTCTGGTTCACGGCCTTCGCTGGTGATGTCACCTTCCTCGACATGCCAACCGGAAGGAATATCAATTGAAACAACTGGAAGTGATCTCTCAGTTGCACAGTTGGCACACCTTAATGAAACAAGCCTCTGAATGAGCTTGGATGACCTATGTAGACAATGAGCTACTGTTAGCATCTGAAACAGAGTAGTTTACCATAACAAACTCATGTATCTATTAGTTTCATGCAGTAGATAATTGCATAAAAATTCAGTCAAGAAGATCTTGGTCACAGAAATGCGATTTGAGTGTGACAAAGGCACTACCATATATATAGATTCCAACAGAAGGATATCTCAGATGTTCTTGGATTGAATTTATTTTAACAAAATTTAAGCCATCTGACTAGGATAATTTGCTAGAATTAGTGATTAATCATGACATACCTATTATCTTATCTATTTGTTATATAAAAAAAATTATCACATTTGTTAGAGAAGAGACTAGGGTCATGAAAGAAAATTAACTAAAATTGGCCTGGGGTCATTATAAAGTTGTAACTTGTAACATTATCAGAATTTCTTTGACCATAATAAATGATAGAATATCAGTTTTGTTACCAGTTGATGCAAGGATAATGTTTTGGGCATATATTTCAAAAATAGCACGGTCAATGATACTGTAGAGTAAAGATCAAGGAGTAGTATAGCAAAGACAAATAGTTATTTAAAATTTTCTTGTATCATGTCAATAACTTAGAGAAGCATAAAGCTTCAGTCATATTGCAAGTATCTGTTTTAGATGCATCTATCATTTGTTTGACATTTTCTCCTTCCCGACTACCCATAGGAAGGTCACATAAGATATCTTGTACAAGTTGACACCTAAAAGAGAGATAAAGAAACCTGTCTTGACCCACAGTCATGGATCTGTCACTGCCAATTAGCAAGACTTACAAAACGTCAATAATGATTTTAAAACAAGGGGAGGAATAAAGATATGCTAGATTGTAGAGTGCTTTGGCCATGCCAAATTACCGTATGATGTTGAAGTATCATAGGTACATTTGTTTGTTACACATCAGTGACTTGTCCCTAGTGGAATGGAAAACATGCCAAGCTCTAATGTCAATATGGCAATAAAAGTGAAAAAATGCCTCCCACATCATGATTTTGACTTTTCTCCACTTATCTTCAAATACAAACTAGTGTGGGTGTCCAAAGAGAATGAGAATCCAAACATTGCATCAACAATGAAAGCAAAACAGAGTTAAATTCTGGTGTAAGTCATCGACTGACAAAAAAGGAATATATAATGATTCTTGCTGGCCCATGGCATAAATTAGTAAGTGAATCTAATCAGTTGAGAACTGCATGCAAAACAGTACAGAACTACACCCGAGTAACAAGGCCATCATACAGTGCCTTTGGTGTACGTTTAGGGTAACATATAAAGGGCTGATATCCAAAATGATGCAAGTGACAAGCAGCTACTAGGCCATCACCACCATTATTTTCTGGACCACATATAACAAGAATGCGACTATATTCACTTGATTTATCTACCTACAACAGCATTTAGCTTCATAAGCATTTTGTTTCACCCTTATTCTATAATAACCAGGAATTATAAACAATAAGGTACAGAATGATGGACCATGATATAATTCATTCACACGTGATCAAAATTAATAAACACCCTTTAAGAAGATTAAGATTTGGAGACAAAGAATTCAATAAGTCAAAACTATTTTTAGAAACTATTTAATAAACACCTTTTAAGAAGATAAAGATTTGGAGACTAAGAGTTACGATAAGTTAAGAATTATAAAATATATTCATAACATTTGATGATAGATCAAGCCAGGTCATAAAAAAAAATCATAGAAAATGAAGCTCATAACATTTAAGGGGTGAATGATATTCCTATTGAAGGTTAGACAAAGTAGTTATTGAACAAAATTTAAGTATTGAAATAGCACAAAATGAATAATGTATCACGCAGGGCCATAAAATATGAAGCTACTTAAGTTATTTGGCAAAATGAAGGTAAATTATTCCTACTAAAATAAAAGAGTTTTAAGCAGCCAAGATCTAATGCATATACATAAATAATAAATAGTTTTATCAACGTAAATAGCACAAGCACTTTAATTTTTTTTTAAAAAAAAAAAAATCAGGCTATCTTAATCATGGAACACGGGAATCAAACTAGATACAGGAAACCCTAAACAACAAAAGAAAAACTGGACTAACGAATCAAAATTACCTCTGCTATCGCTGTGGCCACGCTCAATCCAGCCAATTCCTAGCAATAGAATACAACTCATAAGAAAATCAAAAAAGGAGGTTTGAAAAGAAAGGGAGAACAGGAAAAAGAGGGACGTTTCGTACCATCAACTGATCGACGCTGAATGCAAGCGGCCCCATGAGGATCTCGTCTATCTCAGCCGCCTCCCCTCTCTCTGCGTGAGGTACCACACAGCTTGGTCCTCCATGTGACTTACCGAAGAAGAGACGACAGTGTAGTTAGGGGGAGGGACGGACGCCGCACAAAGGGATACCGGCCCTCTTCTAGAGCCACCGAGCGGAATGACGGGGCAAAGTGGCAACGGGCTGCGCAGCGTGTTTGACGAAAGAATTGCGACGGCGGCGAGAGCTTCGGGCACAGGCGTGGGAGTGAAGAGGATATAAGAGAGGAGGAAAGATGGCAGCCCAGCCCACGACGCAACTGCACGCGATCCAGTCCAGATCCTATGCTCCACAACTAGGGTAGTAAACAAACAGATCCGAGCCGAGCTTTAGGGTATTCAAGTTTATTTGATAAGATAACCAAGTTGAGCTGAGCCGAGCTTAAAATGAATCAAGCTTTTGAATTGATTGTTCAAGCTTGGCTTGGTTTATTTTTTGTGAGCTTGAGCTTATTTAAAGCTTGGCTTGAGCTTGGTTCGTTTAGATGTTATCAAACTTTCAATTCAAAAAAGATAGATCTGCTACCTTAGTAGCCCCCTAGGGCTGACCCCACGGATATGGAGGGAGATTCATGCAGGTACACAGGTCATAGGGGCATAATAGGGTAAACCTCAGATCGTCAGTTCCTGAAAATCGACCCTTGGCCATTACGTCGGAGATGTCATGCGTCCACCGTCTACGCTACGCCCTGGGGGCATCAAACTCTCAATTCAAGCTTGCTTGAGTTTGACTCGAGCTTGGCTTGAGCTTGGTTCGAGTTTGATTCATTTAAATGTTATCAAACTTTCCATTTAAGTTTGTTTGATTATTTAAAACTTTTAGTTGTTTGATTGGTTATTGAGCTTGATAATTTAAATTTATTTATTTATTTTATTTTATTATTTATTTA
>JBBMJZ010000067.1:18961143-18975117 GCA_037833815.1 Zingiber zerumbet | reverse complement strand
TCCCTTGAATGTCACATACGTTCTTCTCGTCCACCGGTGCTCCTTGAATGTCACATACTTTCTTGTGTCATCCTTCTTGCTAGCTGTGTATTCTGTTCGACTTCCTGTGCTCCTAAGCTCCTGCACACTTAGACACATGGATCAAAATAAAACAAGACCTAACTTTAACTTGGTTAATCACACTAAAACAATCATGGGGACCAACACTAACTAGATTCAAACAATCAATTCCCGGCAAGGGCACCAAAAACTTGATGTGCAAAAACCATAAGTGCACGGTTGTCAAGTAATAAAATTTATAAGTCGATCCCACAAGGATTAAGGATTAAATGCTAATTGATTTTACACTTCGAATTTACCTAGACAATAATCGATAAACGAGTGTTTTGGATTTTCTACTAAGATACAAAAATAAAAGTAAAGAAAGATAATCGAGGAAGTCCTTAGTTTAGAAAATATTTTAGGTCAAATGTTTCATTATAATGGTGAATGTTGTGCTAAGAATTTGTCCTTCCATAGTTCTCTACTTATATGATTGCAGGACAATCTAAATTACTACTGAATATCACCCCGCAACGGTGTATAGGAGTACTTCCCCTCCTAGTAACCAAGTATGCTATCAAGTGAAGATGTAATCTAGAGAGTTTGGGTTTTCAGTAGATACCTCCTATCACAAGGTCTTCCCCGGGTTTATGTCTCTAGATTACGTAGGTCACTTACGTTGCATATGATTAGGGAAATCCCATGAGGTCTAGTGATAGATTTATCTATACATAGAATTGTTCTCCCTTAGGAGGTTACGTTCCATATAGAAGAATAGTTATCTTAAATACTCAACTTCAAATTAGTATCCTAAGGTCATGCCGAGCTATGTTAGAATGCACACTCAAAAAAGGCAACAATTCATCCATCTACTAGATGAAAATTCAGGTTCATGCTCAGATTTAGACACACATCAATGTATCTAATGTAGAAATGAGATCTACGCTTACAAAAATACAATTCAGATATATAAATTCATGTCCATAAAAAGAGTCTTCTTACAAGCAATTCATCGAACAGAACATATGCATATAGGTTTCATCAAACAAGGGAATTGGCAATTCAATAGAGTTTATAATATCCACTCATTACAATTACTTTCTACATCCTAGAACAGTTTTAATCTACTCCATAATAGCTAGAAATGCAATCCAAAGACTCATAATAATAGAAATCCAAGAGACGGAGGAGGAAATCTTATCCTTTGATGTTGAGTGAAGCCTTTGGATGCAGATCTTGGCGTATCGATGAGGATGGAGTAATAGAATGGCCTCGGATCACCCAAATGACACCTCTGGATGCAAGGATTTGACATAGATGGTCTCCTCCCATCCACCAAACTTCCTCTTTTATGGAGGAGATGAAGTGCTCCTCTTATACAGGTGTGGCACGGGATAGTCGTGCCTTTAGGCATGACCTGGACATGACTCCAGCATCTGCCCATGCCATTTGGCATGGCCAGAGCCAATCAATCTCGGTCACAAGTGGTTGGCCATGCCAAATGGCACGACCTCTTCTCTGCTACTGGCTTCTTGGTCGTTCCATAAGGCACAGCCAGAGCTAGTTTGGCTCTGTCCACACAGCCAAGACGTATGGTTTGACATAGCCAAAGCAGAGCATCTCTACTTTACCTCTTCTTGGCCATGCCAATTGGCATGACCCCATCTTCAGAACTACACTTTGAAGTTCATGGTTGTGCCTCAAGGCACGAACAAGTCCAACTTGGCTCTAGAAAATGACATGGAAAGCTTTTGGTCGTGCTCTGGGACATGACTTCTCCCTCTTCTTAAGCTATTTCTTCTCTCTGGTCGTGCCATTTGGCATGATCATGTCTTCTTTGCTTCCTTGGATGTGCCTTTGCACATGACCACCATCTGAATCTTCTTCTGGTAGTGCCTCAAGGCATGGCTAGTCCCAGTTTGGTTCTAAAATGATATGGGATTCCAGTCCTTGCTTCATTTGATCTTCATTTGCGTCTTTAGCATTTTTTCTACTCTAAGCTACTCCTGAAAGTTAAAACAAGAACCCAAACATATCTCTGGATGTAAAGTAATAATTATGCTAAAATATAATGGAAAAAGGTGCAAAAGCATAGATCATAATCAAATGAATACAAAAAGATGTGCGTTAAATGATATAAAATAGCATATATAATCTATGCACATCACACCCCAGACTTAAACCTTTGCTTTCCCTCAAGCAAACTCTGAAATCTAGATTCATGTGCTAAAATGAGTATCCCTAGTGATTCTATCTAGTTCTTATCAAACTAATGAAAATAATGAGCATAATCACAATGATCTACAAGGAAACATTCGATTGTTATCAATCAAAACTCTGCAATCTAGAAATATGTGTAAGAGTAAGTGCATCATAATCCTTGATGAATCAATTTTAACTCTATCAAACAATTTAAATAATGAGTATGATCATAAATAGATTTAACTTAGCCTAAGAATAAGTCCTCCGTGCTCAGTGCAAAATGTGGTCTAAATCTCTCAAGTATTAATTCTAAATCTTAGTCAAATCATCATTGAACCATCTTTTCCTATTATTCCCAGCAGTAAACACTACTTGATTCATCTTCCTAACTGTACCCAAGGTCTAAAGAATGTGCTTGATAATAAGAGAAATCTAGTGTTCATTTCCCTAGTAACCAAACTCAGTCTCAAAGGGGTAAACAACTAGTTTCTACTCATGACAATAAATGTTTGAATCCCTTATTTCATATATATTTTTTTATTTTTTATTATTTTTATTGCACAATTGTAATGATGTAAATTTATGGGATTTCTATTTTTTCAAATGACCTTTAATGTTTTGAACATTAATCTAATAGTTGAGATGTAGTTAAGAAATTACCATAGGAATTCAAGTACTCATCAAGTTTATAATAAATCATGACTAATTTCAGAACTTTCAACTATTAAAATAAGGCATAGTGTATAGAGATCTTAAGCTAGACTAAAATTAAATTCTTTCAATGAAATCCAATTTCTCATGTCCTACTATTGAAGATAGAGAAAAGTAGATCACCAAGCATACTAGCACTAACAACCTAACAACATGAATCTAAACAATGATCGTGCTAAAAATTTTGTTATCAAATAATTACTATGCTCATTTCGTTCCACTGTAGATAGAAAAATAGATCACTAGATACACTGGTAATAGGAAATGTAGCACATGACTTCTAGATAATAAATAAACGTCCTAAAAGATTACTTTTGGACAAGTAAGTGTAATAGTGTGGGTAATGCAACTCAAAATGCCTCAAAACTCAGAAGAAAAATAAAGTGCAACTAGACTAAGAAAACAAAATGCAAAAACAAATTACAACTGAACAAGAAAATTAGAAATCCCCCTCAGAGGTGGTTGATGGAAGGGAGGTGGGAAATGGACATGTCTACCACTCACTGAAGATGGACCACTCGGAGGAGGTCTACTCTTCGGTGGCCCAGGGAGATATCTAAGGACTCTAGGAAGATGCCCAATATTTTGATAATACTGGTATAATGTGGCCACTTGCTAACCCGTGATATCCATTAAGTTCATAAATTCATTCATTCTCCTTTGGTGAGTGTAGTAGTCTCCCACAAAATTGGATACTTTACTATAAAAATTATTCCTCTTCTGAAACTAGTCTTGAACATATTGGAACTGATCATGAGTGAAGCCGTAGTGATCCTCCAACATCTTATGAGAAATGTTTTACTTCTCATAAAGAGAGTCCAATGATGTATGAAAACCAGATAAATCAAAGCTAAAAGGCCCAGCACTATCATATGCAAATGAATGTCTAGCCGGGTCAGAAAATCCGACCGGGGTCAGGCCTCTAGGTGAGGGATACTCGTGATGCTCTCTGGGAGATGCAGAGGAATCGGGGATTGGATCCTTAATAATCCAATTATTGGGATTACAAATTGTTGTGCACTTAGGATTTGGTAAAGGGATACGAAATCCTTCCCTTCAAGGAAAACTGAATTTATTTTCATTCTGACAAATCATTTTCATTGCTAGACACATGTCTATGTTAGTTTTAATATTTCCATGCATAGTGTCTAGACTTGAGATGTCTAACTCAAGTTTCCTAGCAATGGTAGTAATGAATCAACCAAACAAAATTGTTCCCGAAGTTGCCTTACCCGCTCTCTACATAGTTTGCAAAAAATGAAACCCTTCATCAAATTCTACTCTGTGAATCATGACCCATAAAGAGTAAAGCTAAACCTTTCTTACCACACTGTCACTCTCACCTCTACCATGATAGTCTTTCTCATAACACGGTGGAGGTATCGAAAGACGGAGTTCTGCATTTGGGAGGCTTTAAATCTAGATGGGTCATGGGGCTCATGCAAACCAGTGATTAAACTCCAAAAGGAATTTTCATTATATCTAGAATCAAACTTGATATGTACCCCCGTAGGTAATTTAAAATAATTATTAAATTCATATAGAGTCCAAAGGTAATCATGATTCATTAATCTAAAGCTAATTTGCCCATCATGATCATCGTTAGAGGTGAACTCAAACTCTAAGGAACTTAAAAATTCAAGTATAAGGCGAGGATAGGTTGGTTCGTTAGTGTACATCAATTCACTCCATTTAATATTACCAATCTACCAATCCACATCATCTTTTATTCCCAAGCAATCCATGGTTGTACTATCCATGTAATGTGTAGAAACTAATTTATGGCTAAACAGATTATCAAATTGAAACTTTTGCTCTTCATTTCTAACTAAGATGCCAAATTCATTAGTTTTACCTTCATCTTGAGCTGGACGCTTTCCTTTTCCCTTTGTACCTGCCTTCTCTTTCATGGATACTTTTCCTTTTTCCTTCCTTTCTCGAATCATCCCCTCTACAACATCCACCCAACCTGTGAATACGTTTCATGATGTTAGACATATCTAAGATCGGGAAGATTTATTTGTAAATTAAGAAGTTTGATCTAATGAAGAAAAGGTAAGGATAAAAGAGAAAAGAATAGATCTAGATTTTGAATGGATATAAGGAATAATTTATTCAAGATCTACTCTTTATTTGAAAGAAAAAAAAAAGGAAATTTTGAGGGTGAAGAGAGTAGATCTTGTGTAGGAGAAAGAGGTTTTAGAAGTGAAAGGAGTTTGGGGGAAAGAAGAAGGTGAATAGTAGCAAGAGGTAGGTATGGGATGATTGTCGTGCCCTAGGGTACGACCACGACTGGGTTTATAACCTAGCCGTGTGTCATTAGCATGGCCCGTGCTAAAATGTCATGGCCAGCTTGAACTTCCCCCATTTGTAGCCCTGCCTTTTGGCATAGGCAGAGCCTGAATGGTTCTATTTCTCTCCTGTGCCCGTGCCAAATGGCACTGCAAGCTTCCTTTATTGCTTGGTGCTTGTGCCTAATGGTACGGGCAGAGCCACAATAGCTCTATTATGATCTCCTAACCTGTGCCTTAGGGCACAAGTTTTTTCAATGGCCCGTGCCATATGGCATGAGAGCTATTTCTAGTAAAGACTTCCCATGCCAATTGGCACAGGCATGGATTTTTTTTCCTTCTAAGGTTGTGATAAATGGCTTGACCAAGCCCAAAAAACCTACAAAATACAAACATGATACTATTAGGCTCCATAAAATAGAAAATAATGAAACAAAAGAAAAGAAAACTCTTGGGTGCCTCCCAAGGAGCGCTTGTTTTAGGTCACAAGCTCGACCATTGACATGGCTCAACTGGGAGCCTTGGCATTGAAAGGGAGGTGCTCCCCTCCACAACCTACTTTGTCAGAAGGATTATGAAGCCAAACTTGATTGTTTCTTGCCAAAATTGCATCTCGCTTCCCCGAACTAACTATTATGTCCGGGGGTGAGTCGAATGATACAAAGATTATTCTTTCTTGTCTTCTCCAAATATACAATTATCTGAAATTAACATCGAAGTACTTAAAGAAGAATTTAAAATTAATTCAAAAGAAGGATATTGTGGAGCTGGGGATAGGTTAAAGATAAGCTCTTCCTTGCCAACTTTCAATGATAGCTTGTGATTCTTCATGTCTATATTCGCTCCAGCTGTGGCGAGGAAAGACATCCAATAATTATAGTGATCTTTGGGTCCTCTTCTATGTCCAGGACCACAAAATCTATAGGGATGATAAAACTCCCTATATCTACCATCACGTCTTCAACTATGCCCAGCGGATATCTGCAGGTGGAATTAGCTAGTAGAAGTGCGATGGTAGTCAGCTTTAGATCACTTAAACCCAACTTCTTACAGATAGAAAATGGCATGAGACTGACGCTAGTTTGTAGGTCACAAAAGGCTTTATCAATTATAGTATCTTTGATTTTACATGGTATTGAAAAACTGCCTAGATCTTAGATCTTAGGAGGTAAAGTGTTCAAAAGCAATACACTAACATCCTATGTTAAAGCCACTGTCTCAAACCCATCCTTCTTTCTCTTGTTTGAAATTATGTCTCTCATGAACTTAGCAAATTTGGACATTTGATGCAGGGCATCCAATAAAGGTATGTCAATACAAATCTCCTTGATCTTCTCTAAAAATTTTTCAAACTCTACATCTTTTTGTGCTTTGAGCATTCTTTGAGGAAATGGAATTGTTTGAAGTTTAGTTGATGGTGAGAGCTCTCCAACCTCGATGGTAATCTCCTCTTCCTTCTTATCTCGCTCTAGATGTAAGGAAGAAGTAGACGACTCTTCACTAAGGTTAATTCCATCTTCACTTGTAATGGTCACTTAGGGATTACCCAAGGTCCGTTCACTTCTTAACTCAATCACCTTGCAATGCTCCATTGGGTTAATTTCAGGTTTGCTAGGAAAGTTTCCTTGAACTCTTGAGGAAGAAGAACTAGCTATTTTAACAACTTGAATTTTCAAGCATCTTAATATGTTTGCCCTTGTTATCCATTCTTACATTTATCTGCTTTTCATTTTGGTTAGCTAATATCTCCTCAAGTAGCTTTTTGAATCGACTTGGTTGTGGATTTAACTGTTGCCCTGATTGTTGCCCAAAGTCTTGATTGCTTCTATATGAAAAGTTAGGAAAATTTTTCCACCCTGGATTATAAGTATTGGAGTAAGGATTGTTTTTCTCTGATTGTAGTTACCAATAGCATCACATTGTTCTACTTGAGATAATTGCATATTGATAGCTCCTAGAGGACAAGTATCCTTAATGTGTTCTGAAGCTCCACATACTTCGCAAGACATGGAAATTGCACTCACAGGGCGTGGATTCATATTCTCAAACTACTTTGATAACGAATCAAGCTTTACAATGATTAAGTCAAGGGCATCTACGTTCTATTTTCCTAGTATTTTAATTGCTCTTGAACTTCTTTATGCGGCCCACTGGTGATGAATCTATGTCACACTTTAAATGATGTCTTCTGCTTCATGTAGGCCCTTGTTCATTAACGCGCCCCTAGCGGCATAATCCAAGGAAACCTTCGTTTGATAATTAATCCCATTATAGAAAGTGTGAATCACGAGCCACTTTTCTAATCCATGATGTGGGCAGTCTC
This sequence comes from Zingiber zerumbet, assembly GCA_037833815.1. Classification (NCBI taxonomy): domain Eukaryota; kingdom Viridiplantae; phylum Streptophyta; class Magnoliopsida; order Zingiberales; family Zingiberaceae; genus Zingiber; species Zingiber zerumbet. The sequence continues at coordinate 18,967,548 of JBBMJZ010000067.1, read as the reverse complement.
TCAGCATTCCTTTAAACCTATTAAGCTTCGTAAAGAGTTTTTGAGTCTATTTGCTTGAAAATTATGATAAGATTTCGGAGGTGTGTTGTTTTACTTGGTGGAAAGAATTTGTCCAAAAAGACTTGCTCACACTAGGCCCAGGAAGTGATACTGTTTGGAGGCAAGGAATTTAACCAAGTCTTAGCTCTGTCTCTCAAAGAAAACTCAAATAATAATAGTTTGATGGCTTTAGGAGAAACTCCATTGATGTGCATCATGCTACATAATTCATTGAAGTTATCAAGATGATGATTTGGATCCTCTACCGGTCCACCATTGTACTGGTGTTGTTGAACCACAGAAATAAAAGCTGGCTTCAATTCGAATTGATTGGCCTCAACTATAGGTCTAGAGATACTGAATCTTGGCCCTCTTGCATAAGGCGCTGCATAATCATTCAAGCATTTATTTGCCATGATTCTTTGTTGCTACTCTTGTTGGTTCTTTTGTAGATTTAATCTTTGATTAAATGTCTGATCAATCTTAGGATCAACGGGCAAAAAATCTGCAGTATTTCTTCGCATACACAAACACACTAATAAGAGGTAGACTAGAATTTGTTGGTTTTTAAATTTTCAAGAAAGCAAATTGCAATAATTAAAAGTGCAGTAAAGAAATGATAATGAATAAAGAATAATAAATTAAAGAATTAAAGAACTAAAGAATTGAAGTAGTTCTATAGACAAACTCTAATGTAAACTAGCTATATTTAAAACATTCAATCCCCAGTAACGACACCAAAAACTTGATTTACAAAAAATGCAAGCGTGTGATTGTCATCAAGTAATAAAATTTATAAAGTCGATCCCACGAGGATTGAATTTTAAATGCTAGTTGATTCTACACTTTGAATTTAGGTAGACAAAATCGATAGATGTTTATTTTGAGATTTTTAAACTTAAATGTAAAAGTAAAGCAAGTAAATTGAGAAAGTCCTTAGTTCAGAAGATGTTCTAAGTCAAAGGTTTCATTGTAATGGTAGATGTTGTGCTACGAATTGGCTCGTTCCTAGTTCTCTGCGTGTATATTTGTAGGATAGTCTAAACATCTATCGAATTCCACCTCGTGACGGTGTATCGGAGTGCTTCCCCTGCTAGTAACCAAGTATGCCAACAAGTGAAGAAGTAACTTAGAGAGTCCAGGTTTTCAGTAGAGTACCTCCTACCACAAGGTCTCCCCTGGGTATACGTCTCTAAATTATGTAGCTCACTTGCATAGCATATAATTAGGGGAAGCCCATTATGTCAAGTGATAGACTTATCCATATATAGAATCATCCTCCCTTAAGAGGTTGCATTCCATATAAAAAGATAGTTACCTTAGATAGTCAACTCTAAACAAGTATTCTAAGGTCATGCCAAGCTATATTGGAATGCACACTCAAAAGAAATGATGATTTATGAATCTGATCAACGAAAATTTAGGTTCACATACAGTCATGATATAGACACAGCAATATATCTAATTTAGAATTGAGATCTACGCATACAAAAATGTAATCTAGATAGATCAATTCATGTTCATAAGGGAAAGTCTCTATGTAAGCATTTCATCAAATAGAACAAGTGTATATAGGCTTCATCAAACTAGGAAAAAGGCAATTCCAAAGAGTTTACATCATCCACACATTACAATTACTTCCTACATTCTAGAATAGATAAAATCTACTCTATAATAGCTAGAAATGCAATCCAAACACTCATAATAATAGAAATTCAAGAGGAGGAGGAAATCTTATTCTTTGATATTGAGTGAAGCCTTTGGATGCCAATCTTGGCATGTCAATGAGGATTGAGCAGGAGAACGGCCTAGCCGTGTGGTTTGACATGGCCAAAATAGAGCAACTCTGCTTTTCCTCTTCTTGGCCATGCTAATTGGCACGACCCCTTCTTCAGAACTGCACTTTGAAGTTCACAGTCGTGCCTCAAGGCATGGACAAGTCCAATTTGGCTCTGGAAAATGACATGGAAAGCTTTTGGCCGTACTATGGGACACGACTTTTCCCTCTTCTTATGCTATTTCTTCTCTCTGGTCGTGCCATTTGGCATGACCATGTCTTCTTTGTTTCCTTGGTCGTGCCTTTGCACACGACCACCATCTGAATTTTCTTCTGGTCGTGTCTTAAGGCACGGCCAAACCCAGTTTGGTTTTGAAATGATATGAGACTCCAATTCTTACTTTATTTGATCTTTATTTGCTTTTTTAGCATTCTTTTCCGCTCTAAACTACTCCTAAAAGTTAAAACAAGCAACCGACCAGATCTCTGGATGTAAAGTAGTAATTATGCTAAAATATAATAGAAAAGGGTGTAAAAGTATAAATCATAACCAAATAAATACAAAAAGATGTGTGTTAAATGATATAAAATAACATATATAATCTACGCACATGACGCTACCCCCTTGACCCCCACCTGCTAACCGGCTAGTGGGGCTGTCGTAGCGTTGTGGCTTATAAGTCTTTATTGAAATCATAGTAGATTTATGTCATATAGATATTGTGAATGTTATATGACATGGTGCATAGTTATGACCTTTAACCCCAATGTGATTGGATGTGTGTGTATGTTGTAATTCATAATACGGTCTGCGTGTCATGCATCTCTTCTTTTTCATTCTTATTGTAAATTTAGACTACCCTCAAATGTAACTTGAGGTTTCTTTAGATTTTGTAATGTACAAATTAGAGAAAGAACCAATCTACTGGACGATGGTAAAAAAAAAAAAATGGAGAATGACAACAATACATAGCGACCAAGAAAGCACTTGGAGAAGATGCTTAGACCTAGGTTGACCTTTTGATCTTCTCATTGGCTTGAGAATATCATAGTTTATGACGCCATAACCATGTCACGTTTAATTTAGCATATATGTCGATGTGTGCTATGATTGTATGTGATACATGTATAGTTAAAATTAGGTCCTTTTCATATGCCTACCAAAGTTTGGTACTCACTACTATCTCAATCATTTATAGTCAGGTTTTGCCAAAGCAAATGATTCGTTTATCTTGGTAGAGTGCAATAGGACAATTGTGATATCCGACTATTAGACTTTGGGTGTGACTTAATTAAGTTACCTCAATTAGATTGAGAACTTAAAGGCATATCTCATGTGATGTAATTTAAATTATACTAGTCTTGGGTGATTAGCCAAAGCTAACTCAAGATGAGTTATAATATGAATTTCATAAGATGGGCAAATAAACAAACAGTCTTATTTACCGAATGATACAAGAGTTACATAGAATGTAATTGGTAAACATTGTCTACCTACGTTATACTAAGTCTTGGGAGATTAGCCAAAGCTAACTTAAGATTAGGTATAATATGGATCTTGTCCCACATGAATGTCATCACAATTAGATTTGGAGCTAGTAGTGTGGGTAAAATGACATTCATGACTTGCTCCTACCAAGCTTTCAAATTCAGTGGGAGAACTATTTAGTTAAAGTCCTAATTAAATGATCTAAATATGATACTTATTTCTATATTTTATTGTTGTAGATTACCAAGCCATCTAGTACGTTGAATACACTTTCACTGTGATCTGTCCTTGATAAGGACAAGCTTAATGGATCTAACTTCCTAGAATGGTACCGAAACTTGAGAATAGTTCTCAAGCAAGAGAGAAACTATATGTCCTAGAGCAGCCCATTCCTGAACCACCCCCACTACTGTCACTAGAGCTGAAAAGGATGCTTATAAGAAGTATCAAGATGTTGCATTAGATGTATCATGCCTTATACTAGCCACCATAAACTCTGAGCTTCAGAGCAACATGAGAACATGTTTTTGTTTCAGAGCAACTTCGCCCTTTCTAGAAAGGAAATTTATTTCTAGACAAATTAGTGGGAGTAAAGTCAATCTTGAAGAAATTCAAGATACACAAACTAGCACTGACACCTTGATGGAAACTGAACAGGTACCACGAGATGTTATGGATCATGATTTTGTTACACCGCAAGAAGTTATGAAGAAGCAACCTATTCAAGTAGCACAAGACCTACACAGATCTGATAGGACCCGTCGTCAACCTGAGAGATATTCTTTTCTCTTATCTGACCAAGGTGATGTAGAGATTATTGGTCTCAATGAGCCTACATCTTATCAAGAAGCTGTATAGGATCCAAATTCTGAGAAATGGCTAGAAGTCATGAGATTCGAAATGGAATCCATGTATACTAACCAAGTATGGACTTTGGTTGATCCTCTTGAAGGGATCAAATCCATTGGATATAAGTGGGTCTTCAAGCTAAAAACTAATATGGATGGTATTTTGCATACCTATAAAGGTAGATTGGTGGCTAAAGGATTCAAGTAGATTCATGGTATAGATTATGATGAAACCTTTTCACTAGTTGCGATGCTCAAGTCTATTCGAATCATGCTTGCTATTGAAGCTTACTATGATTTTGAAATATAGTAGATGGATGTCAAAATTATATTTCTAGATAGAAATCTACTTGAGGATGTGTACATAACACAACCTAAGGGTTTTGTAGATCTAGAGCATGTTGGAAACGTATGTAAGTTACAACGATCTATTTATGGATTAAAGCAACTTTCTAGAAGTTAGAATCTTTGATTTGATGATGTAATTAAAGCGTTTGGTTTCATCAAGAATGAAGATGAATCTTGTGTCTACAAGAGGGTTAGTGGGAACACAATCATCTTTCTCATATTGTATGTAGATAACATACTTCTCATTGGAAATGATATCCCTACTCTTTTGTCAATGAAAACGTGGCTTGGGAATTGTTTCTCAATGAAAGATTTAAGTAAAGCAACCTACATTTTAGGCATCAAGATCTATAGAGATAGATCTAAGAGATTATTTTGTCTAAGTCAGAGTACATATATTGACAAGGTGCTTAATCATTTCGCCATGCAGAATTCCAAGAAGGGATTTTTACCAATGTCACATGGTGTGAGTCTTTTGAAGACTCAATCCCCCTCTTCTAAGGAAGAAAGGGACTGTATGGATTAGATTCCTTATGCATCTAATATAGGGTCTATCATGTACGCTATGCTTTATACTTACCTAGATGCCTCGTATGTTAGAAGATATCAGTTAGATCCAGGTGAAGGTCACTAGACAACTGTCAAGAATATTCTTAAGTACTTGAGAAGAACTCAAGATTTTTTTTATTTTTGAAGGCATTAAAGAGCTTGCTGTAAAGGGTTATACCTATGGTAGCTTCCAAACTAACAAGGATAATTCCGGATCATAATCAGGGAATGTATTTTGTTTAAATGGTAGTGCTGGGTATTAGATACTACAACAGTTCTATCTCATTCGAAAGATCATTGATAGATGAGATGTGAGGATATGCAGAGTACTGACCAATGCTAACATTGCAGATCCTTTGACCATCGCTTTGGCACAGAGGAAGCATGGTGGTCATACTAAGTCAATGGATATTAGATATTTTAGTGATTGACACTAGTGACATAAGGAGATTGTTTGTATCAACCCTAATACAAATCAAGAGTTGATTAACAAGGGCACTTTTTATATCATATTTCATTAATTAATAAAGGCAAAGTTTGTTATTATAGTTATATCAGTTTAGTGCAGAATGAATAAGTATAATAATGTCATAGGGTAGTGGGTTCTAATCTACAACATATCAATTGGTTGAATTGATTGTGGGATATTATAGATTTATATAGAATGCTACTCTTAACTATTCCTAGTCAAACATTAAGATGCAAGGATAATATTAATGCGTTGAGAATAGCATGTAGGTCAACGGATGGATTAATCTCACAAGTCATGGATATAAGATATCAGGTTGACACATGGGTATATATTAGAGAATATATACTGAATTAACCCGCTATGATAATGTTTCATGTATCGTTATATGAGTGTCATAAACATTCTCATGTGACTATTGATATGAATAGTCCTTAGACCTGAAGTCACTACAGTTCCCTACATATGGAGTTGTGTGCTTTGGTATCGATAAATGTCACCTGTTATAAGATAGACTATAAAGTTAATCATTGGGTATGCAATAAGTTATACAGAGGGATGTGAATGATGTAGATGAGATATATCCCTTCTATATGACGCAAGCGATATCTATGGGTCCCTTGATTAGTAGGACACAAGAATGCGTGATCATGGTCAAATGAGTCAACATGAGATATTAGCTTATTTGTATGAGTGTATTTACTTAAAGATCAAAAACAAAAATATTGATAAGAGGATGACACGATCTATGTCTTATTAATCAATCTAGATATCAAGGATAGAAGGACTGATTCATACAAGATAATAGTCATGGACAAGTTAGGTCAAATCTCGACTTTCTCGTCACTTGGGTAGCAATGATATATTGCTAAATGTCACTCATTGC
>JBBMJZ010000067.1:18932293-18944879 GCA_037833815.1 Zingiber zerumbet | reverse complement strand
TTATGATATGATCAAGGTCGTAATAGGCAAGTTCCAATTGAGGAAGTCCTACACCATGATCGTAGCATACCGGATAAGAGGTTTAAAGCTCTATCAAGACAAGTTGCAGAATTAACTCAACGTTTGGTGGCGTAAGATCTTAAAGGTCGTAAATTCCCTTATTTTAATTCTAATTCCACTTTAAACCCCCTATCACAATTGTGAAAGCCACGATCAAGAGGAATGGTACAAAGATAGCAAGTTTTTAGTTGATCCTGAGTTTCTGGTACATTACAGATTGAGGAATTCATTGATTGATTGATTTAATAAAGTAAAAAGAATTTTTGAATATAAGAAAGTTCCCGATCATGTGAAGGTGAAACGGATTGTCATCAAACTCAAAGGTCGAACATCATTATGGTGGGAAGAATTGTGATGCTCATGAGACAGACAAAAGCAACCCCGGGATCATTAATTTGATAGAAAATGAAAAAAACAAATAAAGAGTCACTCTCTTCCCTTAGGTTATTCTCAAACTTTATTCCAGCAACTTCTTGAGTTGAAGCAGTATGCAAGATCAATCGACGATTATATGGAGGAAGTTTACCAGTTGGGCAAGATTCAGACATCTGGATTGAGAAATCTTCCTATGAGCAGGCACCTGAGGCATCAATTGTTGTAGCTTTATCACGTGACACAACTTTTTAACTGAACTGCTCCTTCGACATATCGTGCATGGTCATGATATAGAAAAGTCTCGTTGATCCAGATGCAGTGCTATCCATTGTTCGTGAAAAGATACACATATTTCAAAGTGCACTTTCTGATTCTGAGAAAGTGGAAAAGGATACAGAAGATGCAGATGATGCGGAAGCTGGTGATGATTTTGAGGCTGATGATATTGGCATTGATCCAAGCTTAGATAAGAATGGTCCATTTGAAAGCGAGCTAAAAAATTCCTAGGGAATCAATAGATAAGATGAAAGGAGGAAGAGAAATTGGCGCAACTCCACAGACTAGTTTTGGAAATGTTGAAAAATATGTCCTCAATCCTCTTTAGAGAATGCAAAGACAGTATGTACTTCTAGGGCCACTGAGTTTATAGAGATCAAATCAAAGCTCCACAAAGTGGCTAATGTGGATATGGAGGAGACAGAGATTGAGCAAAGCAACTTTGGTGAACTGCGGGTTCAGGCCTAGCAAGAGCACTCAACTCATTCCATTCTCAGCCTTTGTTTTTTTATGAGGGCAAAAAAATGATAATTTATGGGTGATTAGCTTGGCTGAATACCTTGGGACTAGTATTGCTAATCATGTTAGAGACACGCCTAATAAACTTTCAGAAGACATGGTTAGATGTATGACCATAGGGAGTTCTAGCGGGAAAAAAAGGCTAACTCGTGTTCCCTGGCGTAGCCGTGCTTTTGAGTTCTGAGCACGGCTAGGCCATGTTTGCTGACACGACCGTGTTGCGCCACCGCAAGTCTGGCAGAACATGTCACAAAAATACCTATTTTTGTTATTTTAGGGTCAGTTTAGTTTCTTTTCCTTTGCATCCTTAGGGTTATTAGACTATTTAAATAATTGTTCGGGTTGATGTTAGATATAATCTTTTGTTTTGGTTAATAAAACTCTTTTCGTTAAACCTAGAAGTGGCTCCTCTTCTTTTACTAAATTCTCTACATCTTTCTCTGTAATTTCTCTAAGAAAATAAGTCCACAGAATAATTACTATTTTGCTTAGTGTCACCTTTTCATTGTAATAGCTCCAAAATGCTTTTGAAATAAATTTTCCTCAATGCAATAAATATGACTTTCTACAGTGCACGAATATGTTATCCGCGGCGTGCATTGCATGCTACACAATTGTAAGTTGTTAAAAGTCAGAAAACATCGACAACATGTGCCACACACTATGGTTAAGAGTATCGCAACGCACACGCTACGATTACGAGCATTCACAGTGTGTGTCGTGCACTACTGTTAAGAACAATCAACAGCATTTGCAGCGCGCACCACACACTACGGCTAAGAGCATTCACAGCGAGCATTGCAAACTGCAGTTAAGAGCAATCAACAGCATTCATAGTGCATGTCACACGCTGTGATTAAGAGCATTCGTAGCGCTCACCACAGACAAATTATAACGTCACATTCAACCATAAATATCACACTTAAGTAAAACAATCTAAATTAGTAACAAAAAATTCACTTAGTAACATAATTTCTTTCCTACAAAAGAGTATGGACTATAAAATAAGTAGAATCTATATCTGTCATGCAAAACTATATATTTAGATAACTAAATGACTGTACTTCCTATTGCATCCTCAAGAAAAAGCATTTCCTCATTTGGTCAAATTAGGTCCACCTTCTCTACAAAACTCTATCAACCCAAACTTTCCAACATGATCCACCAAGAAAAATGTGATGTGCTTTTTCTTTTGAATCCGTGGATGCAATTTTACTTTATGCAACAACTCCATTAACGCACCACTGAAATAGCTTACATTTAGCATTATCACTGATATCTTTATGACTCATATCCTTCACTTTTGACTGTATAACAATACAAAGTTATTAATTCTACCATGCCTATTTTTATAATAAATTTATAATTTAGAAAACACATAATTTTAAAATAATTATCTGAGCTATAGTTAGAGGTTAGTTAACATTATCAATATTACCACTTTTTTCCACAACTACTGTCGTCAACATCATTCCCAATACCGCTACCAATACTACTACTAGCAACCTAATTTTACAAACAAATTGTGTCAATTAATATTACCATAAAATAATTTTACTATCAAGAAAAAACTCAAAGTAATTAAGACAAATAATGTCAAATAACAAATGATGACAAACTCTTCCTTATTTTTATTCATATGTCGTTTACTAACCTGCTCTTGCTCATTTTGTTGCCTCATATTTTGAAAAAAAAAATAAGAACATAATTTCTTGCATTTCATATTGAAGATTATTCACCATACTTTTAAGTTGTTTAACAATTCCATTTTATTTGAAACTCCAACTACTTTTGATGGTGTAACTCTAAAGCTCATTCCGTACACTCTATCTCGAGCTTCCTTGCCAAATACAAGGACACTCTTCTATTTCTTTCTACAAATAAAAAAAGACATATTTGTTAAAATAAAAAATTTAGATAGTCTATTTTTTTTCTTATGAATTCTACAAATAATAAAGAGTTTTATTATCATTTTCTCTTCAACAACTTGGCTACTAGGTTCTCCATTTTTTTTTTCTTGTAATCCTCAATCCAAACTTTTGATCATATAACTGGTATATCTGCATGACTTGCTTTTTCCTTAAGTATAAGACATATAAAAATTATTAAAACAAATAATAATATTACTAATTAAATGTATTTGTAAAACTTTTCATGGAGCTTAATAAATAATAATTTTTATCATCGTGCAAGCTAAACAAGTATAACCTCTACGGCTCATTGTGTGAATATGGTCTTGATTTTCCCTCATTGTTTTAAATTTTACACTTTTTTCTTGAAAATCAAAATATGTCTAACATATTCATATATAATTAATTATCTATTTGATTAACAAATAATAATTTCTTAGACAATGAAATGAAAAGAAACAATAGCAATTAAGATATAAAAGATAAAACATGAAATGGAAAGAAACACTTCATTTGAACATTAATTCATCAACGTGAGTGAGGCTGTATGCACTATTGCTATTTTCACACAATATTCTAATTAAGTCCTTAATGCTTTCAAGGACCAGGTCAACGGGCACAGAAGATATGAATGTTGACTACTCACCCTTCTCTCAGCCTAACCTCAATCTGTCAAGTGCAGAATTCAGGGTATCAACAAACCCAACAATATAAGATTGGGGTGTCTTAAAATTGGCAATGATGACTTGCACATTTATACGGATTAGGATAAATGGATTCTTTGTAGTGAGGAAAAGAAGGGGCAAAAGGATAAAGGGAGTAAGGTAGATATAATAAGTTAGACTGAATAGGATAAAAGCACGGTCATACGCCTGGCAAACAAAGCTCGGCCAAGTGTAATAGGCCGCTCGAGTGAAATGACACTCAACCTTGTTGGACATATGGTCAACCACGAGAAGTCCGACCAAGTAGAAGTGTTACCATACATTCGGCAAGCAAAACCCGGCCGAGCATGTAAGACCGACCGAGCATAAAGGTATTTTTACCTTATGCGGCTTTGGATATATGATCGACCGAACAAAAGATGACCGAACAAGAGTGTTCGTGTACGTCTGGTAATCTAAGACCGGACGGAAGTAGATGATCGGCTGAGCACAAAAGCATTTAGCCTTATAAAACCCTTAGCATATAGCCAACCGAGAGAAAGCTAACCGAATAGGAGTATTCGTATATGCTCAGTAAGTTAAAATCGATCGAGAGTATATGACCCGACCGAGTATAAAGGCACTTAGTCTTATGCGGACTAGAACATACTATTGACCGAGTAAAGGTGAGTTAAGTGAGAAGATTTGCAGACGCTCGGCAGGTAAATCTCGGTCGAGCGTATAAGGCCGACCGAGCATAAAGACATTTAGCCTTATATGGTCTCTAGCATATTATCGACCATGCAAAAGTCGACCAAGTATAGGTGTTCATATATACTCAGCAGATAAATCTCGGCCGAGTGTAAGAGATCGTTCGAGCATAAAGGCATGTAGTCTTATGATGTTCCCAATGTTTACTCGGATATGTAAATGCCGATCGAGTGCAAGTATTCATAAACGCTTAGCAATTAAAGTCCGGTCGAACATAAAGAACCAGTCGAGTATACATTAGATCTCTTGAACATAGCCGGTCAAGATTAGTGTAACCGAAGGCATTCTTAATACATATAGGATGAACTTAAGTGATTAACCAAGTATATGTGATATATAAACAATATGAGAATAATATGTGATCATATGACAGCTTGACTAGTTTGGCGGGAAATAACTTCTGGAAGTTTCCGTAGGTATGCTAAACGACAAAGAAGGTACATCTGGGGTAAAAAAAGATTCCTTAAACTATTATTACAGGTTGTACTTACGTCATTTCCTAACAAACTCTTACAAACCGGGGTCCACCTCATGACCACGGAGATTATATGAGGTAGTATAAAAAGGGGAATCCTCTCCGTGGGCAAGATACGAGCAACATCACCACTCAAACCCTAATTCCACTTCAGTTCACTATTCTTCTTTCTTCTCTCTTGGAGTGAGATAACTGACTTGAGCGTCGGAGGACCTAGCCAGGGATTTCCACCGGAGTCTTAGGTTACTAACACTTTGTTGGTTGGTCTCATAGTGCGCAGGAGGAGAAGATCACCCTTGGGAGCATTGATCCACGGTTTTCTTGGTGGTGTCTTCTTCATCGGAGTTTCTTTCATATCTGCTTTGGTTTTCCCAGATCTGTGGTTATTCGCCTTCCTCGGAGTCACCGCCCAATGCTTCATCTCATAGCTTTTAGACAGGATCACACATAATTTAGCATATGCAATAATCAATAAGTTGATCAAAGGAACTTAAATGTGTAGCTTAATTACATCATAACTACAAATACAAAAGAGTGGCGTGATAGAAAGTGTGGAGCTCAATTGCATCATAACTGCCTCATAATTGCAATCTGTCGAGTGCATGGAAGCAAGAAAAGCAAGAAAAAATAGTGCACGCTTTTAGGAAAAGGGTAATGCTAAATAGTCAGAATCTGACCAGCTAGAATCAGTACATGCAGATATACATATGGGTATTTTAGTAATATCATATGTGTATATTAATTACATTCATGTGCATACATTGTAATTGGAGGATAAAAAATTTTGGTTGGTCAGATTCTGGCCAACAAAAATTACTGTTAGGAAAAATAGTTGGGCAAATTAAAATTGGATTCTGCATAGAAAAGAAAGAAAAAAAAAATAGAGAAGAGCTAATCATTCACGTTGCATGCTTTTAGGATTGAGAGAATTAGTGCAGGTTTCTGCACAGAAATTGACTTTGTAGTTGAAGTGTGATGATGATAATAAAATAGTGCAGGTTTCTTTTACTCTTTTTTTTTTTTGTTGTTGTTGTTGTGGTTATTCTAGAAAAAGATTAGGTGATGTAGCAAAAAAATATCTAAATGAACCCCTAAATATATAAATATAAGACCACCTTTTAAAGAAATTAACTCTAACGTGTTGAAAAAAATATACTCCAAAAAAGATATGACAATTAAAGTGTCAACTAAAGTCAAAAGATTATGTGCCAACTAAAGTCAAAAGTTCAACTAATCAAAAATATACTTTTAAAAAAATTAGGGGTTAATTAAAGTCAAAAGTTCAAAAAAATATACTGGTTGACCTCCCTTCACTTTAGAACTATAACTATCACCTAAAAGATATAACTGTCACCAAAATATAAAAGAAATTTTAACCATTAAAAGTAAGATGTATTAATTAATACTTACTTCAAAGGTAGAGGATAGTGTCCTCTTTATAAATAATCCCCACTAATTTTAATCCATAAATTCATGCTTCAAAAGACTAAGATTTCATGAAGCCACTAGACTAGCATTAGCTTCTCGTATAAGTATTTATAGTTTGGACTTTCTATCGCATCACAATTTAGCCAACTATTGAAAAATTAATTTCTTTTCCCACTCCTGAACATTATAATTCATCTATATATTAAGAACCACATCTCTTTTTTCTTATCAATTTTGTCATCATCAATTCTCTCTTTACTATACAAATCTTGTGATGAATTAAGTAGATTGTTAGAAGCTATATTCCTATAAAATATCATAAAGAGATTGAAATTTATAAGTGTACTTTATTAAAATAAACCAAGATTTAAAACAGAATATAATATCATCTAAATTTCATCTACAACTACTTTGTTGCGTAAATTTCCCATTTTTCTCATCTTTTGAATGTTATATAATTAATGACCTGCTCATTTATAATATGACATGATCATCGCTAAAAATAAACAACTAGAAAAATATAATGAAACAGTAAATAAAATATAATAAAACTTCAGAAGAACATTTAGTAGATGAAGTAATTAACTATAAAATCTACACCATAAAATTTAAGTCATGGATAGTCACATTAATTCTCTCACACTCATTCCTTACATATGGTTCATTCTCACTAATATTAATCTCAAGTCTAGGCACATCAAGAGGTGTTGATGATGTATAGGCATCCTCTTCAATCAAATTCATGTCATGAATACCCCCCGAGGCAACACTTTTAACAACACATGCTTATTTGATTCATTATTGCCCCTAGAATAAAATACTCTCTTTGCTTGTGATGCTAAAATGAAATGATCACTTTCAAAAGTTCTTAGTCCTTGATGTAAGTTGACTAGTGTAAAATCAGCTTCCATTTTAATACCAGTTCCATGATTTGCCCAATCACACCTAAAGACAGGCACTTCGAAAGAATAGTAGTCTAGTAAAACAATATCTCGTATTACCTCATAATATGATAGTCCTCCTACTGTATGTGAATAATCATTAGCACTAGATTGAGAAACAGTATCAACTTTAATTGAAACATCACTATCTTGTGTCGACCTTCCAACATCAATTGTGTGGAACCAATGGCTTATTTATAATATAACCTATCGAAGATATAACATGCTTTCTTGGATCATGTGCTAGCCATTGAATTCGGCTTGAAGAGTTATCAGGAACATGCTTTGATAACCATTGAGCAAATGTTTCCATATGTCAATTTTGTAACAATGTTTCATTCCTTATGAATGGATGACTTGCTTATCTAAGCTCCTCAATGTACATCATATTTAAAATCATTGAAGGGTGATTGTTAGAATATACGAATTATGTACTGGACCAAGATTATCTAATAGGGTTTGCAATTAACTATACTCATTGTAAGTAAGGTTCAAATTTTGTAGTATTGAACAACACATATCAATGTGCGGCTTGTAACACATGGTCTTCTAAAATCTTGACTTTTCCTTTGGAAATTGGGCAACCTTCCACTAATTCATTCTCCAAATCACATTCCGATTAGAACAAATACCAATACTAGCAACTTTTTTTTATATAAGCATTACAAAATCACATTCTTTCTTCTGCGAGGTAACACTCATCTATACAACCCTCTAGCCTTGCTCGATTCTTCACATAACCTTTAAGTATTTTCAAAAATCTAAATAGAAAAATAAATTAGATGAAAAAAGTGTTGATAACAAAATCTAATTCATTGTATAATATTTATTACCTTTCAAATGGATACATCCAGCGAAATTGGACTGGTCCACACAAGTGAGCTTTTGTAGCTAAATGAATTGTCAAGTGAACTGAAATGGTAAAGAAAGTGGATGGAAAATACCTTTCCAACATACATAGAGTTTCAATAATATTCTCCTCGAGTTGTTCTAAATAATTTCTGTTTAACATTCTTTAACATAATTTATAGTAAAATGCACACAGTAGAAATAAAGCATTGTGTGAACCTTTTAGTAAAAGATTTCTCAATGCAACTGATAGCAATTATTGCATTAGAACATGATAATCATAAGACTTCAGCCAATAAGTTTATGCTCTTCTAAAAAAACACATGCAATTACCAATATTTGAGCTATAGTCATTGGGTAACTTTATTTTCTTCAACCTAGAGTAAAATACATCCATTTATTTTTTAGACAACGTGTAAGGTGCAGCAGGCAAGTGATACATGTTTTCTCCTTTTTCTTGAGGATGTTATTCTTCTCTAATTTTAAGTGAGTCAAATCTTTACAAGCATTAACACCATCTTTGGATTTTTTTTTTTCCTTCACATTTAACAATGAGCCTATGATATTCTCACAAACATTCTTTTTAATATTCATAACATCTAAGTTATAGCGTAATAGAAGCCCCTATAAGTAACCATCAATACATTTCATAGTATTAGTTTAGGAATATAACAAATTATTACAAACTAATAAATACAAAGCTAAATAACGTACACTCTAGTATGGCAAATAAAAAAATTTGACTTTTTCCTCCATATTTGAACTGATTTTTGTACCCTTTTTGACCTATCCTGCGTCTTCCTCTTTTTTTTTGACAAGTATTGACTTTTATTTTTTACCCCAATCATTTTTAATGTCTTTCACTACATTAAGAATTTGTAGCCCAGTCAAAGGTCTAGGTTTCACTTTTCTCTTTTTTTTTTCATTAAACCACTTCTTTTTCTAACAAAATGGATGATCAGGAGCAAGGAATCTCCTGTGACCCAAATATGCAAACTTCCTATTGCACTTAAGCCACATTGAACATATATCTTCACCACATATTGGGTAACCAACTTTTCCTTTTTGGCACATCCAGCTAGATTTCCATAACTTGGAAAATCATTGATCGTCCACATCAAAATAGTCTTCAGATTAGACATTGACTTGCTAAATGCATCATAAGCCTCTACACTTGTGTCCTATAACTCTTTCAAATCCTCCACAAGGGGTTCTAAGTAGACATCTATATTATTTCTTGGTTGTTTCTTGGCCTGGAATCAGTAATGTTAGCGTAAGACTTGCCTTCGCCATTCACATCAATGGAGAAAGGTTGTAATTTACCAAAATAATCGGCCAACAACTATATTTGCAACTAAGATCACCAAAAGGGTTAAATCTATCTGTAGCAAGACCAAGTCAAAGATTTCTAGGATCTGTTGCAAAAGTTGGCCACTTATGATTTATTGTATCCCAAGTTACTAAATCGACTGGATAACACATCATATGATCTTGACTTTTATGGTTGGAGTGTCAAATCAAGTCTTCAACCTTTTCTTATAATGTAAGCATCCTTTTCAATCTTGGTATCATGGGAAAATATCATAGTACTTTTTCAGGAACTCTTTTACAAAATTTGGTGGTGGTTATTTTGTCCACCTTCCATCTTGAGGAACCATACTTTGAACATGAGTCCAAATCTTTAAACTCCTTTCTAAATATACAACAATCGATTGGGCAAGTATGAATCTTATATCCTAAATCAAATGGTTTTAATAACTTTCTTATTGAATAAATAGTTTCTAGAAGTGTATTTTTTTTGGAAGCATGCCACCTAAAATCTTAAGGAGCTGATTGAAACTATTGTTAGCATGACCATTAGTAGACTTGTAATTGTATACTGTGATGACTGCTAACAAGTTTGTGTAAGTTGTACAACCAGGGAAGAGAGGAGTTTCTGCATCGTCTAAAAAATTAGTAAACTCATAATCTCTTGTTTTAGATATAGTATGTCCAACTTCTTCTTCCGGCATAAAGATATTCCTATATAAGTGATGTTCCTCTCTACTTTTATTATCCTCTACATAAACTCCTCTTGAACTACCTTTGTCTAGAAATTGTGAGGTATAACTTTCACCATGAAAGACTCAACTAGTGTAAGAAGGATCGATCCCCTTAATAATTAAGTGCTCGTACACTTGGTCAAATTTCATATATTTCTTATTTTTACAACGTTTGCAAGGGCATAAGATTACTTTGGTGTTTTGGCATAGTTCCTAGCTTGTGTAAGAAATTTTTGAACCTCTTCTTCATATTCAAGTACAAGCCTTGAAGGCAACTACACCCATTCCTTATGCATTTCGTAAATGATCCAAGCTTCAGATTAAAAAAGTCGTCTCAGTCTCATAACAAGGGCAGCAAACATAGCTTAAGCCTTGTACGTAGAATACCAAATTAAATTAATTAATTAAAAAATAATACCAAAAAGTTGCATAAAATATCAAAAATAAACATAGTTTAATTAACTGAGGTGAGCAAAAGACAACTAACTGGGTCATTCGCCAAGGCTATTTTTGTTGGATTCCAATGCAGATCTTAAATGTGCAAAGGTAGCTTGGTAAAACACAGATGACTCCTCGGCATTTAAAGAGGTTTTAGATTTTAAATTACAGCAGGTCGATCATTTTTTCACTCTTTGGACAAGGAAATTGTTGTTAATAAAAAAAAGGAATCTCACACTAAATCATGATATCTTAGTTGTAGGCATACAGTACTTAGCTTGACCTCAACATATTCTTTTAAAAAAATAAAGTCAAATTGCAACAGGAACAGTGTATAATGTCTTGATGCTTAAGAATCTTGATACATTATTAACTCATCCAAAGTTGTAAACCTCTACTGAAATGGACCATATCACCACCAACTATGTTCCAGGTTTTTCTTTTCAAAGAGAAACTAGACAAAGATAAGAGTAACTTTAAGATGTCTGAGAAGTAAAAAAAAGTCTTTCTTTATACATAGAGATAAGAGTAAAATGCACGTATTGTAGATAAGTGTAGAGGACACATGTTTTCTGTTGCTGGCTAGATTTATTCTTATAGGAGCATTTGTGTTGAATGCCAGTTTTGTTTCATCATTAGGTTTATTTGTTTTTTTCTATAGAAATGAACAGTGAGTTGCCATTATTTGTTATGTTGATGCTATCATTTGTTTGGAGTTTTTTCAGCTCCACCGAGTTGACAGAGCCGACCTGAACGTTGAAGTGGGTGAGATTTAATCACCAAAATCCAGCAATGCAGCCAAAGGTTATCTCTAGTTCGAATAGTTTGGTTTGGATCAGTTGTCAATTGAACAAAGGGCACAAGTTCGATTCAAGAGTTTCAAAGGGTTATAAGTTCAGCATGACTCAAAGTTTAGAGTTGTTCCATTTCAAGATGAAGATCATTGTATATTAAGAGAAGATTGTTGACAACTATAAGTACCTATGAGAAAATATTAAGAGGATCCTCCTAAGTCTTAACCTTACAACTTATCTAAAGGGGTATATTTATTACTCCAAGCCGGAGAATCAGATTCTGTATAAAATACAGAATAAAGATGTTCAACGACAACATCTTCAGAATAAGTATTAACATAATACAAGAAAAAGTATAGCACCATTTTAGAATAAATCAATAATTCCAAGGCATTCAACTACAACATAATACAAGAAAAACAAAAGAAAATAAAAGAAAATCCAAACTGAGAAAGACAAGAATGACGAGAGCACCAAAAAAAGATCCCGACGAAGATGTTCAATTCAGTGGAGAGCTTCGCCGTAGAGGGCTTCGATAGAGAGGGCTTCTCCAGAGAGGGCTTTGGCGGAGAGAGGATGGGAGGAGATGTTCAGCGGAGACGGAGTCTAGGGTTTCGGCGAAGGGAGTTCGCATGAGGAGGTCGTGAGTTTAGGGTTTCTGCATGAGATGTTCGCGTGAGATTTGCTGTGTGAGGAGTTTGGTTCGTGGGAGGTTTCTAGTGTGAGGAGATTTGGGGGAAAAAAATAATTGCAAGAGGGCTTCTGTGTGAAAAGTTTTGACGAAAAATAGTTAGAGAGACGAGATGTTTCGGCGGAAAGCATTAGAAGAGTTTGAAGGTTATTAACGGCGCATATTGCACGTTATTAACATTTTATAATATTTATTAGGCTAAATAACTTTAAACCCCCTTGTGTTTTCCATCCAAAAGCAGTGTGCCCCCCTATATTTAAAAAATGACACTTAGCCCTCCTATGTTTTAAAGAAAAAAAGAAAAAAATAATAAATGACCAAAATAATCCTTACTTTGCTATTTAAATGTTAAGGGGCTGCTTGGTTAGGGTAT
>JBBMJZ010000067.1:18840394-18862866 GCA_037833815.1 Zingiber zerumbet | reverse complement strand
CCCTTCCAAATTGGACTGGTAATTTATTTATGGTAGCTTCGGCTAAATAATTGCATGTTCTCTAGGAGGTACCTCTAGGTTCATGGGACTGGTGACTGGCTCTTATTGTGGCTACCGGATATGTAATATATTCACCCTAGTTAGCTACCTAGGAACATTTACGAATGGTTCGTTCTTTCTTATGCCATAACTGCATGCTGTTCCTAATTTTGTTTTAGTGGCTATATCTGTTACTTTATGGATGTTTCTTCTATTCACATCAAGCATTGCTTGCTGGGCTGTAGACTCATGATGCCTACATTACAGGTGAGGATGGTCTTCCGGTTGTGACGGAGAGCCCACGGACGGAGTAGACGAGGAGGCGGGATGGACGCATGGTTTTGTCCGCTTTGCCAGGAGTGCACTGCTTATTGATTTCACCACGAGTTATTCTTTTTCTTTCTGTTTTGGTATGAGAGTTGTTTGGGGAATAATATTCATATACAGTAAAATCCTAATAGGTGCAAACATTTCATTGGTTAATATAGTTTTTGCTGATGGTCTTATACTACAATCATGTCTTTATGGGGATGATGGGAGGGGAGTGTCTTAAAAAAAAAAAACTGAGGAATTTTCAAGGGATGTTTCAGGTCCTGTCCATGGAGCTTTAAGTTTGGTGACATCGCCGACCGGCTTCACTTTCTTCCATACTAGGTCGCCATCCTAGGACGACCTTGGGATCACTCTCCGGTTGTAGTTTTGCTTCATTCGTTGTCTGTACGTTGTTAGCTGAACGGCTGCTCTATCCCGCACCTCGTCGACCAAATCGAGCTCCATAAGCTTCCGCTCGGTGTTGTCTTCATCGTAATACTACACTCGATCGAACTCTACACCGACCTCTACAGGGACAATTGCTTCACCGCCGTATACCAAGTGGAAGGGAGTCATGCCGGTTCCCTCCTTCGGGGTCATGCGGAGAGCCCATAGTACACTCGAGAGCTCGTCCACCCAACTGCCTCCGACGTGGTCGAGTGGAGCACGTAGTACTCGAAGGATCTCCTGATTGGCGACTTCCTCTTGCCCGTTGCTCTGAGGGTAGGCCACCAAGGTGAAAGCTTGCTAGATGTTGTAGCCCTCGCACCACTCTTTAAGCCTCCGACAGGCGAATTGCCTCCCATTATCTGAGATGAGCCAACGTGGGATGACAAACTGACATATAATGCTCTTCCACACGAACTTGATGATCATCTGCTCAGTTATTTTGGCCATCAGCTCGGCTTCAACCCACTTCGAGAAGTAATCCACCGGGACGAACAGGAATTTCCGCTGACCAGTCACCATGGGGAATGACCCTACAATATCCATGCCCCATTGGTTGAATGGACAAGATACTGTGGACGCCTTCATTTCCTCGGTCGGACGGTGTGAGAGATTATGATACTTCTGGTAGGACAGACAAGTGGCTATTGTCCGAGCGACATCCTCCTAGAGGGTTGGCCAGAAATATTCGGCCAGGAGTATCTTTTGAGCCAATGAGCAACCACCCGGATGTCCTCCGCAGGATCCCGGTTGCACCTCTCACAAGATGTATTCAGCATCCTCCGATCCGACGTACTTGAGTAGAGGCCTAGAGAAGGCTTTCTTGTATAGCTGGTCCACGATCAGGGGGAATCATCCGGCTCTCCTTTTTAGCAAGCCAGCTTCCTCGTGATCAAACGGTGTGACTACGAACAGGGGGAAGGTAAGCCCTTCAATTTGGTCAATGTGCGCTATCAAAGATACTTGTTCGATCGGTTGCGTTATGATGATCGGCGACAACGAACTGGCTAGTTTGGCGAAATCATCCGCCGCTTGATTTTCCGATCGGGGGATCTTCTAGATAATGACCTCCTGGAAGTTGCTTTTCAGCTTCTCGAATGCCTTTGCGTAGAGCTTGAGTCGGGCATTGCTTATTTTGAACGTCCCTGATAACTGCTGAGCGGCCAACTGAGAGTCCGAGTGGATGAGGACTTTAACAGTTCCCACGTGTCGTGCTGCCTGTAAGCCGACTATCAGTGCCTCATACTCAGCTTCATTGTTAGTGACTATATAGTCCAACTGAATGGATAGCTGCATCCGGTCTTCTTGTGTTGAGATGAGTACTATGCCGATTCCGCTCCCCTGCCGAGTGACGAACCGTCGACGTATATCCTCCAAACAGCTTCTAATCGTTCGGTGACGAAATTCGCCAAGCATTGTACTTTGATGGTCGTTCGGGGTTGATACTGGATGTTAAATTCTCTAAGCTCCGTCGTCCACTTAATCAGTCATCCAGACGCCTTTGGATTGAGAAGGACTCTTCTTAAGACACTATTGGTCATCACAATTATTGAGTACGTGAGAAAATACAGGCGAAGCCTCCGTGGGCGAGTACCAATGCGTAAGCCAACTTTTCGAGACCAATGTAGCTGAACTCAACATCTTTTAATATATGACTCAAAAAGTACACTGGTTGTTCTCGGCGTTCTGCCTAACTAAAGCTAAGCCGATTGCATGTTCAATAGATGGTAGGTAGATTCGGAGTGGCTCACCGGCACATGGCTTGGCTAACACAGACAGGGAGTTGAGATATTCTTTAAGCTCCTCGAACACCCGATCGCATTTTGCGTCCCATTGAAATTTTGTCGCTCAGCGCAATATCTTGAAGAATGACAAGCTCCGGTCGGACGACTTGGAGATGAATCTGGACAGCATTGTTATCTGACCAATAAGACTTTGGGCTTCCTTTAAATTTTAGGGCGGCGACATATCTTGTAGTGCTTTCACTTTACTTGGATTTGCTTCAATGCCCCGCTCGGTGACAATGTAGCCCAGGAAGCGTCCACTCTTCATACTGAATAGATACTTATTTGGATTCAGCTTTATCCCATAGGTCCTGAGCGTCTGGCATGTCTCCTTGATATCTGCGCACAGGTCAACAGCTCGGAGGAATTTTATCAATATGTCGTCAACATATACTTCCATGCTACGGCTGATATGCCGTCGGAACACCTTGTTCATCAGCATCTGATAGGTGGCTCTGGCATTATTGAGTCCGAATGGCATGACGTTGTAGCAGTACGTCCCGTCGGCTGTAATGAAGCTGACCTTCTCCTGGTCTTCACGAGTGAGCGTCACTTGGTCTTTCGGGCGAGCGACTTGCAGATTCTTTCGGGTGGCTCTTGCCTTGGTCTTGACCATCTCGACGTAGCACCACCAAGCGGCTAGCTGGTCGCCCTTGACTTCTCCAACGCAGTCGTCGACCGATAACTTAATCTTTTGGCAGTAGGTAAAGACTACTGCTCGAAACTCGTTGAGAGCCGGTCGACCTAGGATGACATTGTAGGCCGACGGTGCATCGACCACGATGAAGTTCGTAGTCCTTGTCCTCCTGAGTGGCTCCTCTCCCGGCGAGATGACCAACCTTGTTTGGTCGATCAGCAGGACTTCATTGCCTGTAAACCCATAAAGCAGGGTTATTATCGGTAACAGCTCAGCTCGATCAATCTGCAGCTGATCGAACGCGCCTTCTTGAAATTTATGTTGACCGAATTTCCTGTGTCAACAAAGATACGGTGAATGGTGTAGTTGGTGATCACCGCTCAGATGATCAAAGCGTTGTCAAGAGGGATCTCGACTCCCTCGAAGTCCCAGGGTTTGAAGCTGATCTCGGACCCTTCTGCCTTCTCTCAACTGCATCCCACCGCGTGGATCTCCAGCCGCTGAGTGTATGACTTCCTGACTCTGTTGGAGTTGCCGCCAATCAGGCCACTGACGATTATGCTAATCTCTCCTCGGGCGGCATTGCTTCTATTTTCTTCTTCCTGAGCAGAGGGTCTATTTTGATCATCCAAAACTCGGGAAGGGACAACATTCTCCCTGCGCTGGTGTTGATGGTGCTGCTCGGGCGATCTTCTCGCATCTTCTTGTCGACCAGTGGACTAATGCCCGTGTCACCGATCGGGAGATGGAGTTCGGCGGTGATATAATTTGGGAGTCGATCGAGTAATGATCGGCGTCAAACCAAGGCAGTTCCGAGTGTTGTGTGTCATCGATTGATAAAAAGAGTAGAACATCGACGTCCACATCTTCTTTGGTGTCTTTGGTTGATCGGAAGCCACAAGTTGCACGATATGCATCCTTGTCTCCCGGTGTGGCCGCCCTCCTTCGGGCCTTGGCCCCTTGGACGGCTGGCGATTGCTTGATGGTCGGCGCTCAGTTGGCGCCGAGGGTTCAGTCGGTGTCTCCTTTCTTCTAGCCGCTTGGGTTTCTTCTACATTAATATATTCGTTAGCCTTTATAAGCATGTGGTCGAAGTCCCTCGGTGGCTTCGTGATGAGCAATCGGAAAAAATCTCTCTCGACAAGCCCCTGAGTGAAGACGTTCATCATTGTCTCGGATGAGATTGAGGGAATGTCCATGGCTACCTAGTTGAAATGATGTATGTGCGCTCGAAGCGCTTCTTTCACTCCCTACTTCAGGGAGAAGAGGCTAACGCTCGTCTTCTGGTAGCGGCAACTGCTGGCGAAATGATGTAGGAAGGCCGCTCAAAAATCCTTGAAGCTGCGTATAGAGCCGTCCGACAGTCTTCGGAACCATCGCTGCACCAAGTCGGAGAGCGTGGTGAGGAAGACTCGGCACTTTATTCTATTAGTGTACTGGTGGAGCGTAACTTCATTATCGAACATATCCAGATGGTCATCTGGATTGGTTGATCCGTTGTAGGAGCCGATCGCAAGTGGGGTGTAATGTCTGGGCAGAGGATCTCGTAAGATCTCCTCTGAGAACTGTCGATTGATCTGTTCGAGCAACGCGCTGCCTCGGGGTGCCTTGCTTTTTCGCGTGTCCCGAACGGGCACTTCGCCCGATGATGATCCCCTCTCCTGGTTCGCCTGGGATATCTCTGAGGGTGTTTAGAACAGAGCCCAATAAAAGGGGATGGGCGCGAACGGCGTTTCCCCCTGTGTGCCGGTCGGCCTTCTATTCTTCCCCCACACAGAGATTTGCTCCGCTCGGTCTTCATGTCCCACCTGGCCTCCGGCTGCCGATATTGCCGGTTGTTGCGCTTGCCAATCAGCTAGTGCCTGTTGTTGCTGCTGCTCAACTATCTTCGCCGCTCGGGCTTGCACAAGCATGTCGAGCTCCTCCTGTGTTAGCGTCAGAGTGTGAAGTCGTTCAGCGTCCTCCATCTCCTCAGTTCGGATGCAGGCTACGTTCCCACAGATGACGCTAAATATGATCCTGTCCGAAAGTCGAAGAGACGAAAGCTGGGGATGTGACACTCCTGCTGACCGTGTGTAGACTCCGCTCGGACCTGCAACCACAACTACGTCAATGCCGAGCCAGGGAAGCAGTTCCCGGCGTTGGCTCTCCGACGCTCAAGTCAGTCACCGGTGATGAAGATGAAAGCAAGTGGAGCAAAGTGAATAGTAGCAACAACTATCGTGCATACCTTCGTTGAAGCTTGGACCCTCCTTTATATATAACTCTTGTAGCGTGCGTACACGCTTCCCAAGGTAAGCATATGTTCTCAAGTTTTCCCTGAAAAGATGTACCAGTAAAGTGTCCCTGACATAGTACCTTAACGGGCCGAGCATATCTTTGAAATGACAGTGGAAGCTTCCACCGTATGATCTTCTGTCTGGCCATGCTATCTGTCGGCAGCACTAACTCCCAAAAGGATAGCATAAGATAGCGTGCTGTTTGTAGTTGGGTCGAGCGAGACAACCGCTTAGCTCGGATATCCACTGTCCGTCCGGATAGCGTAATGTATATGTTAATGTGCCGAGCGAGATAGCTGCTCGACCAGAATTCCACTGTCCGTGTGTTGTGTTTGTTACTGAGCCCAGCGGGCTAGCCACTCGGCATGAAATCCACTGTCTGCTTGGCTGATGTCGACTCTTGCTGCCAAGCCAAACAGAGGAGCCGCTCGGTCCCACTTCTGCATATCGTATCCTTGGTTTATTGAGCGTCGGATGCTCGGTGTGTTGTCGAGCCATAGGTGATGTTAGATCGAGTCTTTTTTTCTCCCGGTTGGGAGACCCACTCGCCCAACAGGCCGATGATATAGGAGTGTTGACCGCATTGACTTTGACCTCCACCACAGCAACTACCCTCTACAGGGTGAGCCCCTCCTTATCACTACATCAAGTACAATCAAAGCTCTATAGGTTTATCAGTGGGTTTTGACCAAACCCCACTAATGGACTTAGAGAGCTCCGATTGCACTCATTTTAGTTCCTATAGATTTCTGATATTGCAAGGAGTTCAAATATGCTATCCATTATTTATTTCAGCTTTTCATAGATGTTAATATGTAAAATAAAAGAATCATCAAAAAGACTCACATTAAGGCTTGATATGGAATCATATCAGGCTCGACGTTGTCTTGATATGGAATGATATCAGGCCTACGTTGGACCTGATTGACGATTCTTCCTTGTTACATGTTAACAACTTTGAAAAGCCGAAATAAATAATGGATATCATATTTGAACTCCTTACAACCTTAAAAATCCATAGGAACTGAAATGGGTACAATCGAAGTTCTCTAGGTCCATCAGTGTGTTTTAACCGAAACTCACTGATGGATCTAGAGAGCTCGGATTTTAATCATTTCAGTTCCTATGGATTTTTGAGGGTGTGAGGAGTTCAAATATGACATCAATTATTTATTTCTATTTTTCATAGATGTTAACATGTAAAATGGAAGAATCATAAAAAAAACTCATGTTGGGCTTGATATGGAATCATATCAAGCCCAACGTGAGCCTGATATCATTCCATATCAATCAAGCTCACGTTGGGCCTGAAATAATTTCATATCAGGCCTACGTTAGGCTTAATATGATTACATATCAGGCCCACGTTGACCCTGTATGATTACATATCAGGCTCAAGCCTAACGTGAGTTTTTTTGATGATTCTTCCTTATTACATGTTAACAACTCTAAAAAGCTGAAATAACTAATGGATACCATATTTGAACTCCTTGAAATCTTAGAAATTCATAGTAACTGAAATAGGTGCAATAGGAGCTCTCTAGGTCCATCAATGAGTTTTGACTGAAACTCACTAATGAACCTAGAGAGCTCCGATTACACTCATTTCAGTTCTAGTGGAGTTCTGAGATTGCAAGGAGTTTAAATATGCTATCCATTATTTATTTTGATTTCTTCAAATATATTAAAATGTTATTAAAAAATTAACTAAATCTTATGTAATGTTATTCATATGTTCTGTATGTATGTAAAAAAAGAAGAGAGAAAAATTATAGAGAAAAGAAAAACAATAGAAAAAAGTCAGATTGTTAGGAGGATAAAATAAGAATTGTATTTGAAATGATGTGCTCTTTGATAAATAGTAAAGTAATATATATTTTTTAGCAAATTTTTACATCCTGTGATAATGATACAAAATGTAATACTACACTTGTCAAATGTTATTTATTAATTATCATCGTGCTTACAAGGAAATGAGGAAGGATAAACTTCTGGAGAGAGACTCAAACATTTATCCATAGATATAAAATTAGTATTTACTATTTAAGTACCAAGTCAATCCTAACATCTATAACGAATGAGATAAATAGACGTGTAAACCATCATAAAATAATAATAATAATATTTTTTTAAAAAAAATTAAAACGTCGGGTAAGGCAGCGAATATATCAGTTTTTAATGTTTTGTAATACCCCGGGCACGCACTGTCGGCAATGCACCAGATGCGGTCGGTCCCACATGGAGAAGAGGAGGGAGGCACAATGATGAAGGTAGCGAAAATAGGCATGGCTCATTTATTGTCCGAGGCATTGGCAACAACAGTGCCCTTGTTCACGGGATCTGTAACCCTAAATCCTCATCGATACGCTAGAAAACCGACGAATCCGACAAGACAATTAAAACATCTCCGTGCCGTTGGTCGGCAGCCTCGGCCACAGCGCCGCCGTGGCAGGAGGCTGGACGGCGACACAGCATCGTGGCTGTGGCAGCCGCCGACCGCTACGCCACAGGCCGTTTTCGTCCGTTTTCTTGTTGCTCCCTTAATCAATTTCTTTCTACCTCGTTAGTAACTATCTAAACAAGATTAAAAAAAATACTAAATTCTTAAACAAAAATCAATAGCACATGGCAAGAATTAGTGAATTAAGATATAAATTGGGATTAAAATCAAGCTTAATCTAATTAAGGCCAAACTTAATTTATTAAAGTGGAAGGCAAATTGATTAATTAATGTTGATACATGAGACATATAATTTAGTTGAAATATTTTTTATTAAAGAAAACAAGTTTGGGATCATAAAAGATCCTCTGCCATTTAAAATGAAATGAGAGTGTTAAAATTAAAATGCATTTAATAATATTATCTTATGTATCTAAACTATACTTGTGATAATTAATTGGGATTATTATTTTTTTAATGTATCTAAACTCAATGGTTAATAATTTTTTTTTTTTTTTAACAAATTAAGAGTAGATAGCAAAGCGCAAAAGTGTTAGCGAAATTAAGAGGTAAATATTGAAATATCTCAATATGATGGATTAGATTTGCAATTTCGCCGAGCATCTATATAAACAAGAAAAAGGCGAGCTCCGTCCCAGATTCCACACCCCTTTCCAGCACAATAAAAAGTAGCGCACTGAAAGAGAGAGAGAGGAGCCACTCTGATTACGACTGCAAGCAGCAGCGGAGCAAGAGGAGCACAACGGCGCGGAGAAGGTAGAGTTGACGTCGTGCTTGAAACGAAACAAAGACGGGGAAAGAGATGGGGATAAAATTGTGGGGGCAAAAGCGTTGGATGGACTCCGATCGGTGCGTCGTGACGGAATCGATGCCCCTGCCCACTTGCTCCGTTCTGTTGGGAGATCTAACCCATCTTTGGTTGAAATTTTTTTGATTCTTGGCGCGTCCTGTTGTCGTTCAACGCTCCCAGATTCGCCAGCTGGTTTCGTTTTCTTTTGTTTTCCCATTTCTTCGGTTGCGGTCCTGGATGCTTGTTCCGTGCGGTTGGTGCTTCTTGTTTGCAGATTTCCAGCGCATCTGGAGGGAGGCTTGGGGTGCGAGTCTCAGCGAGGTAGGATTTTTGGATTGCTCTGATCACTTTAGATTTATCTGTGATATGATCGGGTTCTGCGAGCTCATGGGTGACAATGATTATAGATTAATCCTTTCTGTGAATCGCATCTACTAGGTTCGAGTAAGATAGCGCTTTATTGCTTTAGGATAAAATTCCGTGGGATAAGCGAAAAGTGTAGTTAGACGATTTTAATTTAGTTGATGATGATTTTGAAGCACAAGAGCACAAGGAGTGAGGGGTTGGATTGATTCACAGGGTCGAAGATTTCATGTATGCGCAATAAGTTCTCTTAATCTTTTTGACACTATTAAATTTGGAGATCAAAGACTTCAATTCAGTTTCGGTGAGGTTCAGATTTTGTGGGGAGGAGGTTTGCTAAGAAAGGATTGCTTTACTATGTTGGAGGCTTTTCAAATTGAAGCTATATTTATGATTTTTATTAAACTGTGCTGTCTACAAATTTTCAACATTGAGATCTTTCTTATATTCAGTGCTCTACTTCCTTAGTTGTGTTGCTTGGATGTAACGACACATTCATTGAGAAATTTGAATAAGGAAATACTCAAATCAGGATTCTACTAATGAAGAATTATCAATTCAGATCCTCTCATGGTTTAAAAAAGCATCTGTTCAGGCTTTATATGTGGTTGCCTAGGCAATTTTGAAAGGGACAACATATAAATCACATGTAACTGCATACAACATATGTGGTCTGCCTGTGCAATTAAAAAACCTTATTTAGTGCGCTTGAACCAATTTACACTCAATCAAGTTTACTTGAAAGGCTAAATTTCCCTATTTAGTAGCTTGCGAGTATTGATTTGATAAATACTTTATGTATTGATATAAATATCACATATGCACTAGACAGTGAGTCAATCACAGCGAATTTGTATATGCTCTTTGAAACCTTGGGTCCTCTGTTCAAAAACACTCAAATTAGCCCCCCTCCCTGCCCTACTGAAATACCCTCCTCAATCCATGTAAACATTGTTTCTTGTATAGGATTGCTGATGAATCTATTCTTGGATTTGTGAACGTCAACATTCAGGTGTTGCTTAGAGGTGTAGTAATGGAAATCTAGAGCATATAAAAGCTTGATTATTTCAACATATCGGCCAAATGTTATTTTGTGAGACATTGCCTTTTTTGTCTTAAAAGATTAATTGTGTACTCTATGATGTGGATTGCATATTGGTGGGTGAATGTGGTGGCACCTTAGTAAAGTGAGTTATTATTGTTATTATTTCCCTTTTGCAACTTACACAATGATTGTTACTATTTTGAAGTGAGAAGTTTTTTTTGCTATTGTTTGTTTGATGCCAAAATTCTCTATCTCACAGTCTCACATACGGAGATCTTTGCTTGTAGTTCCATCTTATCTTGATTCTTTTTTCATGCAGATATTAGTCTGGAACATAGCATGGCAGGTTTGAGTATGAGCCATGATCTTGGTGGAAGGTGAGTTATCTTATCCACCCTCCCCCTTTTTTTCATCTACCTACCTATGTATTCCATAGTTTGCTCTCAGTTTAAATAGCAGCTGTGACCTGTGTACATCCTAAGAAGGCTGCTGCTAGAGTCTTCTTCTTGATTATAGCATCAAGTTTATGCTCTTTTTATCTTCTATTAAAATTTTACTTATCACTTGTTTGCTAGCTATGGTGAGAAGGTTCTCTTAAATGGTGATGTCTATGTTGGAAAATTTGACGGTTTGCTTCCTCATGGGGTTGGAAGATATACCTGGTCAGATGGAATAATATATGATGGGCAATGGGAGAAAAGCAAAATAACTGGTAGAGGTAAGATATGTTGGCCATCAGGTGCAACATATGAAGGTGAGTTTTGTGGAGGTTTCCTGCATGGTTCTGGCACTCTTTTTGGAGTTGATGGCTCTGTGTATAAAGGTTTGTGGAGGATGAATAAACAGCATGGAAAGGGAATCAAAGCTTACTCAAATCTAGATGAATATGATGGTCTGTGGAGGGAGGGGTGGCAAGATGGTCATGGCACATACAGATGGAGTAATGGTGATACTTATACTGGAAATTGGAAGGCTGGAAAGATGTATGGTAAAGGGGTTATGAAGTGGGCAAATGGTGATATATTTTATGGGGACTGGTCAGATGGATTAGAAAATGGCTCAGGCTGTTATAAATATGGGGATAGATCAATTTATGTTGGAATCTGGAGCAAAGGGTTAAAGGATGGACATGGAACTTTTTTCCCTCCTGGAAGCAAACTACCTAGTCAACTTAGATATTTAGAATCTGTTCTGTGTGATAATAAGGTACAAAGTCTTTCTCATTCTTTATCATACAATGCTGAAGAGCCAGTTGCCAAAAAAACCCCTAAAGGAAGATGTAGAATCAATAGATGGAGAATACCTGGTTGCTTCCTAAAATCAAAGCGAATATCACACAGGTCATCATCCCTTGGAGTCTGGAGTATTGACACTGGTTGTAGCAGTTTGTCAGAGAACACATCCCAGACACAGTGCTCTTCATATGATGAAAGTCAACATGTACTCGTAGATACCTGTGTTGTAGCTTATGATAGAGAGTACATGCAAGGAGTTCTAATAACCGAAAGAATTAGTTATTTTGATTTTCAAAGATCACAAAGAAATAAAAGAAACTGGAAGATGAAGAAACAATCAAGGGGACCTGGTGAAAATATTTACAGAGGTCACAGGAGCTACTATCTGATGCTAAACTTGCAACTTGGAATTAGGTAAATATCTTAAATTAGTGAACTTGAGAATGTTGTTATATTCTCTCTTTTCATGCATTGTCATGCATTATGTAGTTGCATAGCTCATATAGCAAACCCAAATACTTAAAATCTTTTTATTGGATTGCTTTGTGCTTTGAAGTTAATCTATGATGATGGTGGAAAAGTTTTCAAAGAATTTGGTAGAGTTATTTCTGTATTGGAATTCAAAAAAGATTCTTGTCTATTTATCAGTGTGTAGATTTGGTTGAACTGAATTCAAACATAATTTGGTGAGAAAGTTCGTGCAAGCAACCCATTGGGCCTTCTAAAGTACTTCCTTTCCTCCCTCACTCAGTTAGCATCCTCTTTTTGAAAAGAGGGTGAATCAAAACAGCTAGAAAAGGAGAATCAGAATTG
This sequence comes from Zingiber zerumbet, assembly GCA_037833815.1. NCBI lineage: Eukaryota > Viridiplantae > Streptophyta > Magnoliopsida > Zingiberales > Zingiberaceae > Zingiber > Zingiber zerumbet. The sequence continues at coordinate 18,850,661 of JBBMJZ010000067.1, read as the reverse complement.
AACTTGGTTCAAATGCTTATGCACAAACAATTGGCTCATACCAAGGTTTACAAGCTGGGGTTTCTGGTCTTGGCAGGAACAAGATGTGCCAGTGCCGGAGGTATCGACAAAGAGGAAGGAATCAAGAAAGAGAAAAGGAAGAAGATTCAGAGAAGGAAGAAGAGAAGAGACAAAAAGTGAACCCCAAACCTTGTCACGGTTGCCTAGTGTCACTCATGAAAGTCATTTGAAAGTTCTGACATCGTCGTAGAAGCCTTGTGCGAAAGTTCTAGTATCCTCACAGCCATTGCGAACATCACATTAAGCTTGTGCCAAAGCTCTAACATTGTCGTCGTCATCAATCAAACTTTAACATTGTTGCATTGATCGTTGCTGCCATTGATAACACTTTAACATTGTTGCATCGATAATGCTCTAACATTGTAGCTGTCATGAACAACACCCTTAACATTATTGCTATCATCACCATCATTGCATGGTTTTGTCGTCTTGGTTAGTTTCATGTGCCAGTCATTGGGCACAATGTGATATTTCGACCATGCAATTAGCACTGAGCAAATTTTTAATCCATAGAGCATACTAATTATTAACATAGTGAAGATTGATAAATTATTTGATAAGAAGAAAATTTCCTTCTTTTCATTATAACATATCTTTCATATTGAGATCATTCTCATGAGCCATCCTTCTTAGAATCTTGTATCTTCCTATGTTGCCACCATTGCATCTTCCTGTGCTGTATGTTTAACATATATTTTTTATTAGTTATTTGTTACTGAATTTCCTCTGAAACTGACAGGTATACAGTTGGGAAAATCACACCAGTGCCGATGCGTGAAGTGCGATCCTCTGATTTTGGGTCTCGAGCTAGAATAAGAATGTACTTCCCTTGCATGGGATCTCAATTTACACCTCCACACAACTCTATTGCTTTCTTTTGGAAGGATTACTGTCCTATGGTTTTTAGGTAATTCAGTGGAATTCTATCTAATTTTTTGTTTAACTTAAAGCAATCATCTTAAATATGCATTCTAGTGATTTTCTGCAGGTGTTACACATTTTTTTTGGTCTTCCATGTTCATTACTTAAGCACAAGTGAGAAATAGTTTTTTTTGTCTTGTTTTTGATTCTAGAGGTTCATTCATTCATTTAAATAGCGTACAAGGAATTTTAGTTGAAGCTTTCTGAGATTACCATTCTGTATTTTTCCAAGCTTTGTATAGATTGAATAACATATATATATAACTTTACTGGCCTAAACACAATAGCATACATAGCCAAGGATGGAGGGACAGTGGATGCACTGGGGACCACTGCCCCAACTGAATCCCATAGGAATTAAAAGAATTTTTTTATCCTACCCAACTAGCTTCCATTGACAAGTATTCCCCTTTATAATTTTTTTTCCTCATATTATGCTTCTCGCATTGCATTCCCATGAAGTAAACTTATTTTCCTTTTTTATTTTGCTGTATAGAAATTTTAAGTTTGATTTGCCTCTTGGCCTCCGGTAAATTATAAGAATAAGATTCTATTTTTTTTTTTTAAATGTTTTCCATTATCAAGCAATAGTAGAAGTAGAGGAAAGGATTTTCTTATATTATTAGTCAGTGGTTGCATTCCGTTTCCATATTGATTGGAATGTGTTTTTGTCTTAATAAATTAAGCAGGTAAAGAAAAAGTGCATATATTACACCACATACACAGATATGTATGCATATCATGATGCATGTGAATTTTTGTGCATTATAACTATTTGATCTTTATAGTTGGACTTGGATTATCTGTTTTTGTGGCAATCATCTTGTACACACATTTGAATTTTCATATGCATGATACATTTTGTTCAATTTTTACTGTTTTTTATTTTTTAAAAAAAGTGCATGATACATGTGAATATTTGTGCCTTATTCCATCTTTCTAGTTGGATTATGTCTTTCTAGGCCTTTCTAAAGATTGTAGACCAATTATCTACTCAGCAATTATTGAGTGTCTGTTTGTACTTACTTTAATGTTTGATTTCTTATCTGCAACCTGTTATTTCATTTCATTTGATTATTTGCGATACCCACTCTTTTCCTTAACTTCAATATGTTTTCAGGAATCTTCGTGAAATGTTTAAGATAGATGCTGCTGACTACATGATGTCCATATGTGGAGGTGATGGCCTAAAAGAGCTTTCATCTCCGGGGAAAAGTGGCAGCATATTTTACCTTTCGCAGGATGAAAGATTTTTAATAAAGACTCTAAGAAAATATGAACTTAAGGTTTGAATATGCATCTATGCATTTTGTCACAATAAAAAATGGAATCTATTAATCCAAAGGCATCTGAATGTCCTTTAATTTTTAAATGCTGCTTGCTTAGGTACCTTTCTAACTGAAATTAGTTGCATGATGTTAAATTGAGTATACATTCAGCTTGAATATATTGTTATATTTTCATTTGGCAGCATATTGTTCATTTCTGTGAATAGGTTCTGTACAAATTGCTAATTACAACTCTTTTGCTTAATTTCTTACCCTGGATCCTTTGTCTGTGATATTCTTGTTTCAAATTCTACATGCTGCTTGATCAAGCACCGAGTGAGTACTTATGTACTTTTTGGCTCCAGTGCGTTGAGTTATGGGTATTTGTCTTTTTATTTTAGACTCAAATCTTTTATCAGCTTTGAATTCAGGAAGGGATAAGGTCAAAGGTCATAAGATGCTTTAAACTGTGTAAACTTCCAGGGTAATTTGGTCTCGTGAAGAATTTCTTATATAGTTCAGAAAAAATGCTGCTTAGAAAAGAATTTTCTGCTACTTAGCTGTAATGAAGAAGATCCACTATTAGTTGTTAATTAAACCAAGTTGGAATATAAGCAATAATTTGGATAGCAACAGCATTAGTATAAAACTAAAAATATAACTGAGCACTCTGATTTTGAATGTTTAATTTGTAGATTCTATTGAAGATGCTGCCGAATTATTATGTTCATGTTGGAGCCTATGACAATACTCTAATAACAAAGTTTTTTGGTCTCCACAGACTAACTATAAAAGGGAGGAAGGTGTGTTGACTGAAATTTTCATTACAGTTCTGCACTTTAAAAGCATTCCTGCTATTTTACACTTTGCTTTTGTAGGTTCGCTTCGTGGTTATGGGAAATATGTTTCGGACAGAACTGCGAATCCACCGTCGGTATGACTTGAAGGGTTCCTCTATTGGAAGGTGTACAAGAATGCATAAAACTAATGGGATCACAACATTGAAAGATCTTGATTTGTCATATGTTTTTCATTTAGAGAAATCATGGCGAGAGTCACTTTTTAGGTCAGCCGCTTAAATTCATTGTCTTTAAGATGATGCATTATCATGTTGACTTTATTTTCTGGCAAAGAAATATACCATGCTATCCTCTTCGTCAAGTAATCAAATAGGAGAAAGATAATGGAAAACATGAGGGAATAATTGAATTTATATCCTGAAATATTGCTAATACTATTACCAAGTCAGTAAAGACTTGGAAGTAGTTGCCAAGATCTTGGGTTGCATACCAGCCTTCTCCTGATGAGAGATTGCTTCTCTAATACATATAATGTATAATAGTTGGGCGGGCTATTTATTAGCCTCTCTCTTTCAAAGAAAAAAAAAGAGAGAAAAAGTTGTGTCCTTGCCATGATTTATCCTTTTTATAAGATTTCTCATGTTCCATATGAATGTCATATTTTGTCTTTTCATTCCTTATTATTATTCATGTATTACCTTTTTGTTTTCTAATCCTGAAGATCATGATACTGAAATTATTTTGATATGTATGGCTTTGCAGCAAATTTCAACTGTTAGTTTATTTTCGTGATTACATACTAGAGATAGTCTTCAACTGACTGAGTTGAATTGTCTTTTATTTTTGTAGACAAATCTCTCTAGATTGTAAGTTCCTGGAATCACAATCAATAATTGATTACAGCTTATTGCTGGGACTGCACTTTAGGGCTCCTGAGCATTTAAAGGCATATTCAGAATCTCATAATCACCCAACAGAGAATGCAGGTTCACCAGACAATTACTGTAGTATCTCTCCAGTTCTTGTTTCAAATTTACATATGTAGGCTTTTTTATATTCATTTATGCAGTTTTATTCTCATGCAATAAATAACCTTTTGCCAGGTAGTAGCTACTGAATTTATTTTCCCAAATTATTTAATCAAATTTTGTGCCTCATTTTCTTTTTTGTGTCAAGGATCTTTGCTGTGGACCTTGTGGTCCAAAATAACATTTCGAATTTGATTATCCTTTATAATGGTAATTTGAAACCGTATGAAGTTTGATAGTAAATACTGCCTAATATTTACTGAATATTGAATAAAAATAAATGGATGTATCATTATACTACCATTCATAGTTGTTTATGAATTATGGTGAGTCTATAGTAGAATAGGATATATGATATGGATGTGTGACAATGGTCTTAATGCTGCACTTCAACTTTGCATAGATAAAAATTTCTGAAATTTCATGACATAAGTAATCACTGATTAGTCAAAATTAATCCTAAATGTATTTTCTTTTTTTGATGAACATGATGTTCATAGCCTTCTTGCTGCAGGTTATATGTACATGCATATTTTTGTACAGTTGGATAGCAAAAGTTAAACAGTTGTAGATCAAAGAGACTTTACGATCGTTGAAACTTTATGTTCATACGTTTAGAAGGAGATACTTAGCAGCCATGATTCATACACCAAATTCTAGGTCGGTTGTTTTTTATCAGCATGACCTCTACTTGCTAGCTGAATAACTAGGACAATATAGGCCCCCATAGTAAGCTTTGTATAGTTGTAAAGATCCTTCCATCTTATCATTATCTTCTGCTGTTTTTGGGATATGAGAGTGTGACCACTGTCACCGTCACACAATTTCTTCTGTCGCCAAAGATGTCCCAACTCCCAAATATTAGTTTTCCCAACAAATCTTTCTGTAGTGCTTTTGTCTCACATTCTTTTCACAAGTCAAATGAAACTAGTTTCAGCTGCACCAATCTTTGAATGGGCCACGAGATATGGAGAGGCAGAAAACTTAAGCCTTAGATGTGTTCTAGTTTGGAGGAAAAAAACTGACAGATGTGATCTCCATTCTCCTTGGTGCTACGTATTCAAAATGTTATTGCTTATGAAATTTATATAACTTCCTAAAGCCTCTATTATCATTCTGAGCCTTGCAATTCCTTCAAGTTTTAGATGTTCTAAACCTAGGCTCTAAATCTTTGAACTGAATCTAGACCTAATTTATGGCGGAGCTATTTTTTCCTTAACTTACAACCATGGCACTTTACATTGCACTATTAAGAAATTATTACCCAAACGAATAAGTGAAAGTGGCACTGTCGGATCTTTTGCAGTTGACTGTTCAATATTGCTATGCTATTCTGTAATTGTTCTGCATGTAAAATGCTAGTAAGTTTGTTTATCTTCATGGTATAGATGTGAATTCCTGTCAGTTTCTAGTCAAGCAACTGACATGCCAGCCTAATGCCTGTAGTATGCAGTTACAGCACCCATGTTACTCCCAACCATGTTGCTCCCATCATAGATGCTTAAATTGCAAATTTTCTTAATTTGTTTAATCTGTTACAAAGATTCCCATCCCATGTATTAGGTCCTCTTGTAGCTTCTAATATGATGAATTGATGTGGGATGCTCACAAGTCCATTTCTAGAACCTTAATACATGCCAGCAGTGACCATGGATCCTGTGGAAAGTGGAAACATGGCTTTAATTTTGACAAACATCCTAAATTCATTTGTTAGATGCAGGGAACCTTGTATAATTCTAATACAGTTGTTAGTTATAGATTTGGTTTGTGGTCCTAAATAATAATATGCTAAATAAGCAAATCTTGGTAGGAGAGCACATTCATGATTTTGAAGTCCCCCATACCATGCCACCTATTGCCACTGCTTTGCATTTGATGACTTTATTGTTATTATGCTCTTTTGTGATTTGGCTTGCTTGTAATTTGGTCGCGATCTAAGCCCGATCTGACTTTTATGTAAGAGGCTGTTAGAACAGTTTTGATTTATGCGATTTTAAATATCATTCTCTGTTCATAAATTAATTGAAAAAGTTTATCTAGGGGGAGCTGAGAGAGAGAGAGAGAGAGAGAGAGAGTTGGCGTTGGTGACAAACAAGGTGGAGGAAGAGGATGGAAAGGAAGGAGGTCTTACACGTCTGCCACCTAGTTTTCTGCTGTCTCTGCAGAGAATTCTAGTCACCTGCCTTTGCCAGCTGTCAAGTTTTCTTGCCTAAGCTTCCTTGATGGTCCTCTGTTAATATTTCTGCCTTTGATCACCTTCCTATGTGCTTCCTATGTGCCTTTGATATTTCCCAGCTGTCAATAGAAATTGGCGTTTTGAGCTGGGAACTGTTTTGATGCAGTTCTATGTCTCACCACTCAAGCAAAATGGTGAGACACAACGATACTTTAATCCTATGGGTAAATATCATGTAATTTACTTGAGATACTGAGGCACATAGATTTGAACTGTGATTCCAGCTAAACGATCATTCTTTAGAATCAAAATACACCTGACAATGTGGCCAAGGTAGCTTGGTAGAGCCTTGGATAGCAGATTTGAGTATTTAGTTCAAGCAAGCAATCTCTCATTTGAAATTATCAGGTTTCATTTATATATTATTTACTTGGAAAGGCTTGCACTTTCTTCTCCTCCAGACCCTTTTTTGAGGATTGTACATTTGTTTTCTTTCTTCCAGGTGAGTCCCAGTTACATGAAGAAATCAGAAACCTACCAAAGGGTTTGCGCTTGGTTGCACATGAACCAAGTTCTGTCACTAGTCTACCAGGTTCGCACATCCGAGGCAGCACATTAAGAGCATCTGCAGCTGGTAATAAGGAAGTTGATCTTCTCTTGCCTGGCACCGGAAGGTACATAGTATTGTCCCATTCAATTTCTGGTTAACTATTAACCTGCAGCCTTTTCCTATGGACATGTATTTTTTTAATATGTTAAGAGTCCATTTGGTAGTAATAGTAGTAGTAGAACTAAAGTAAGATATCATAATGAATCATTTTTATGCAAATGAAGATTTCAGATTAATCTTTAAAGAAAAGGGTGGTCCCCATAAAACATATACATTGAACATTATTATTGTTAACCGGCATGAAAACTTGAATCATAAAGAACTCACCTCTTATCTGCATAACAGAGTGAATGATTTCTCATGTACAGAGAATTACCTTGTTCTTATTCTTTGCTCATCTCCGTAACTGTATGAACGAACATTAAACTTTAAAGTGAAGTCAGAATAAACCCTAAGCTAACATTTTAGTTTAGAAAAAAAGCCCCATATCTTCTAGTTGGATGGCCAACCACAATCTTAGTTCTGGTGCTTGTATTCTCAAATTGCCTGGCAGTTGGATTCTTGCTAGAGTTGTGTTAGTTGGAGTTCTTATCTGACCACTTCTCTGACAAAGCAATCTTGTAGATTAGTCTTGACCAGACAAGGTATTCAAATGCTTAGATGGATTTCATAAAGGCTCAGAAAAACTGGAAAAGCAGACTCATTAAATTAATGTCTCTAGATGTGCTGGCTTATGTTGTAGAATTATTTGCCCTTATAATGCAAGAAAGAAGAAAGGCTACACTAGAGCATTCCGATTAAAATTCTTTACATCTATTAATAGTGTCGTTGTGGTGTTAGTTGGCAGAGATATCTAATAATCACTACAGGTTGCGGGTACAATTAGGGGTGAACATGCCAGCTCAAGCTAATTTGAAGCTACTTCACAACTGCCTCCTTGATTCAGCAGAAACTGATCCCATTGAAGTCTATGATGTCGTTCTCTATTTTGGAATCATCGACATATTGCAGGAGTATAACATGACTAAGAAAATAGAACATGCCTGCAAGTCACTCAAGTACGATCCCCTCTTGATTTCTGCTATTGAACCAAAGACGTATTCCAAGCGGTTCATCAATTTCCTGAAGGAGGTTTTCCCTGAATAAGTTCTTTGATCATGAAATTATTTATTTTTTCAACAATCTATTTGAAAGCTAGCCTCTCTATTATGAGGAATCAAGGAGGAATTTTTTTCCCGTGCAATGCTGATCGAAACTGGTACCCTCACTGCTCTTGAGTTTGGCAAAGGTTTTCACAAAACATTTCATCTTCAGTGAACGCAATCGAGCAACTGAATGGCGAATCGGTCAACATCTCGTCATCATGCAAATGCATAGTGGCGCTCTCCAGCCAGGTCGACAGATTACTTCTGTGTGGTTAATCAATGTTTTCCTAGTGTGTATCATGGTCAACCATCATGTCTATGAGCTGATAAAGTGATCCATGAAACTAAACCTGCAATTCAGTTCGCCCAAGTTCTTGCCGTTCCTTATTACAGCTGAAATATGGGAATTTAAAGAAAAGGACTACTTGCATTTGTGGCTTGTGTCGGGTCTGCAGGAGTTTGAAAAGTTGGAATGGCTGTCGAGGATTCACTGTTCATCTCATTCGTGAGTTCATTCAAATTTCATTTAGAAGCAGGAGCATGACTTAAGCACATTGATAAGGCTATTGTTATAGTATGGATAATGTCATGGCGCCGAATAACTCAAATTCGGATTCCAAATCAGATTGTATCATTTAACAATTTCTTTTTGCACAAATAAAGGCACGTGACACTTGAGCTACTCGCGGTGTTATGTCATTTCTCGTGGCTCTTTTGAATTTATTCAATAATCAGTGGAAAATTTTAAAAGCAATAATTAGAAATAGCTCTAAGTTTCATATAAATTATAAAGATATGAAATTGTTAGTCAGGCATCTAGCGATTTTAACCTGTTTTAATATTTTTCTAAATTTCATATAATTAATATAAGAATAATTATTGTTCTTCAATTGATATTGAAAAAATAACAACCCGTTTATCCGGCGTGCTCGGCCGTACGTAGCGACACAAACTCTTCTGCCCGTAGCCATGGCGTTTACTTCGCTCCCACTTGCTCCTCCCTCTGCCTATTTTCCTTCCCCGAGAAGCCTCTACCTGCCCCACCCGCAGCTTCCTTCTCCTCTTTCTTCAAGGAGGTTCAAGGAAACGGGCGTCGCCTCTCCGCTTGAGTTATCCAGCGCCGCTTCGTCGAGATGGAGGACGGGCGTCTCCTTCTTCCCCTCGTTCATCAAGAAGGCTAGGCCACGAGAAGAGATAAAGGAGGAGCTTCTTGCGGAAATCGCTCCCATCGATCGAGGCGCTGAAGCCACTGACGAAGACAGAGAGGATCGATCAGGTTTTGTCTTCGTCTTGAAGTTGAATTACCCTACTCGCTGCATCAGGAAATAGTCGTGGCGTGGACGACAATTTGCGTTTCGAACAAGTAGCTTGGCGTAATTTCGATCCTTCTCTTTCTATCTATCTTTTGACACTTATGTTTAAGAGGAAGGACAATAAGGCTTAAGATTATTGCAGAGCCCTAGATGATAGAACACAATGTGACTGTTTACCCCATCTAGCTTCTTATAGCCCCCTATTGTTTGTTGAATCGGAGGCCTTTATTGTTTCATTTAGATAGTTCGATGAAGATGTAAGATGCACTACCTTTAACATACTGAACTCTTTCTGTTTGCGATGGTCAGATTGCACGTCAGCTTGAAGCAGTAAACGCGATTAAGGAGCCTCTCAAATCAGATTTATTAAATGGAAAATGGGAGCTTATATATACAACTTCTAGATCAATATTGAAAGTCCAGGTAGATGGTTCATGCCGAGATTTTATTTCCATTTGTGAGATACTTCCCTCTCGTAAAGTTGCCCCTAGTTACTCAGTTCTTTAATCTGTTAGGACTCCTCTGTTCTTTGACATTTATATCGCATTTGTCACATTTCAGTTAATTTTCCCTTAATGCCAATATATGCTTATGGGTCTTGTATGCACTTTTGCACTTAGTAATTATTTTGTTAGCCCCCCTAATAGAATAGTAGTCACCATACTACCATTAGCTAATCCATTGTAATTAGCCACCCCTGCCAGTAGCCACCCTAATGCTAACCTATAGCAGCCCTTTAGTTAATGCTTTAACACCATAACAATGCTTTCACACAATTTGTAAAAATATATAAGCATGTATCTTGATATGGAATAATGAATATCAACTTCTTCCCTCATACTTCTTTAGTTTCTTTTTCTAAAAGCATCAAGTCTCACACATTTCCCTGATAATTAAGAATTTATTATAGTAGATGTTCTTCGTGTTGTTTTTTCCTCTGTTTATC
>JBBMJZ010000067.1:18704152-18722354 GCA_037833815.1 Zingiber zerumbet | reverse complement strand
GAGCGTATTCGTCTTTTTTGCCACAATTGAGCAGAGGATGTGGGGTTCAAATCTCGACAAAGCCGAGATAAAATACCTCCCTTATGTGCTAGTCACTATTCCAAATGCTAGTAGCTCAGTTAGTAGCCGCCCATGATTTACCTCCTCCGTATTGGCTCTGGGACGGGTTGGCGGAGGCGCTTGAGGCGAGCGTATTCACCTTTTGCCACCTTGAGCAGAGGATGTAGTCCCCTCAAAATGATTTAGTGACTAGCGTATAAGGATTGTCATCATGAAGTTTGGGGTTCAAATTTCAGTAAAATTAAGATAAATACCTCTCTTATGTGCTAGTCACTATTCCAAAAGTCAGTAGTCGTCCGTGATATACTTCTTCCGTGTTGACCCTGAGATAAATTGGTGGGGGCAATAGGGGTGAAAGCAGAGGATGTAAGTTGATAAAAAAATAAATGGCACTGCAACCAAGAATAATTGTAAAATAGACACTTGAAGGAAAAAAGGAATTATGTAAAAAATGGAGCACAATTGGATAGGTTTTATTCAAAGACTATAATATTATCTGATCGTTGGACCTCTTATCCGGTAGAAATTGGCACGTAGCTTTTATAATGTATAGAACTTTATATCAGTTTGATTCTACGATAATAATTTTATATCATTTTAATTTTACTTTTCTAAAAGATAACATAATTAAAATAACATTTTATAGGGATTCCATAATACTCTTTACATTTTAAATGAATATTATTTAATCATAATCATCCGTGTGAAGCTAACATGTAACTTCTACACGTTATAAAAACTAGCATAGAGTTTCTATAACATGTAAAAGATAGTTGTTAACTTTATATCATTTTTTAAGTGATAATCTAATATTCAAATAAGCATTATATGATAATGGAAGGGTATTTTGGATAGTTACACTCTCTTTAAATGGGGTGCAAGAAGATTCATTAATGAAGGGGAAAAAGATGGGAAGGGAGAGAAAGAGAGAGAAAGTAAAATATTTATCTTATCTTATCTTATTTGGGAGGAAGAGAATAATCATTTGGGAGAAAATAGGAGGAAAATAAAGGTTATATATATAAAACAAGAAGATCCTCTTTTTCTTTAATAAATCTGAAATAAGAATAAAATTTAAATAATTTATCCTTCCACCTTCTTACACCCAGGGGTAAAGAATTTCACTTCGAGCATGTAAGGATAAATTTTACCCCTCTTTACTCTTTCCCTCCCTAACTTAGTCCCTCCTAAACAATGGTCAAAATTCCCTCTCTCTATTTATCCTTTCCCCCACTTTACTCACCTCCTCTGAAATATAAAGTTAGCGTTAAGTAAGACATCTATTTGACTTTAATTGAAAATGGAGAACTCATCTACTTTGTAAAAGATGGGCGCCCATCTTTTTTATTTTGCTGAAAAGAAAAAGAGACACAGAGTAGAGGATGGAAGTTGATAAGAAATGAATGGCCCTGCAAGCCCAGAGTAATTGTAAAGTGCACAGGAATTCTGATGTACAAATGGAGCGCAATTGGATAGCTTTTATTCAAAGGCTACACTGATACAACACATTGCAGTGGCAGCAGAAATACCGAACACAATTTCAATATCAAAAGGGTGAACAAGATATAGCAAACCCCTGGATCATCAACTTTAGGTAATCTATTCATTTGCAACCCCGATACAACACCTAGTTGGATCGTGAAGGAGAAAGATCTTTACCTATTTCCGTGAAGGAGAAAGATCTTAGTTTTTACTCATATCATGCAGTTTTTCTATTGTGGGTTTGGCGCACGACTGTTAGCAGACGAGACTCTTGATCCCCATTCCAAAAGCTCTTTGCTCGTATCATCTTTGTGCACAATTACCTCGATAAAACACAGGCAATCCTTCTTGTCTCCTGTGGCTGTAGCTATCGACTCTTCTAATTGCTCCTCAGTGTTCACCTGCAATAAACCACCAGGGTTTTACCTGTCAAACTGATTTCAAAACTTAGATCTGTCATCAATGGCTGCGACTTGCAACGAACTCACCTTGCAAGTCCAACATTTGCCTGCTTGATTGTTTATGGCATCAACAACTGCAGTGTAGTTCCAGTTCTTGATCACATTGTAAGGCCCATCATGGATCTCTACTTCGATAGTGTATCCACCATTATTAATGAGAAAAATAATGCTGTGTTGCCCTTGCTGGATCATTGTAGATACATCTTGAGCAGTCACCTATAGAATTATAGGCCAATTATCCAAGAGCACCATTGATAATCAGTAATCATGAAAAGAAAAATGAAGACAATGAAAACATAAGAGCTGTCTCATTTCTTAGTCTTAGAGATTGGATCTATATGAAAACAAAATATTAATACCAGTTCCTTTCACCTCCATTGATGCCCAATTTTCTCTGAAAATATACTCTCTTTTTTTCCAAAAGTGATATATATATTACATTTCAATCATAGATAATAAACCTCATTTGAGCCGCACAAAAAGAAGGATATTTGAGTAGTAAATAAAAGAATGAAGAATTTAGAAGAAAAATATCCAAAGAGACAATGTTTTCTCTTTAAATTTGTTTAGTCCATCAACAATAATAGCTCTTCAATTTTATAAAAAACATTAAGAACAGATTAACAATTTACCTGGAAACTCCCATCTCCTATGCAAGCAATAACACGCTTTTCCTTGGCAGCTTGAGCATATCCAAGAGTGGCACCTACTGACCATCCAATTGATCCGTACTGCATTTGGAATTCATACCTGAGAAAATTGTATCACTAGGTCAACCGTTTGATGGCTTCATGATCACAATTCAAACCATTCACAATGGTAAAACGATGACGAACTCACCCGCAGTTCTCCGGCAAATGAAGCTTTTGGCAATTGAACCATGAATCACCAGTCTCTGCAATGACAGAGGTCTCTCCACTCAGCATACTCTGCTTGAAAGAAAACAGATGACAAACTCAATACAAACAAGCACAAACTTGAACTAAATGAAGCTGAATTTGACTTTCAAAGGCATGCCTGAATGTGCTTAAAAAGGATATTAACCCTCAAAGGTTCGTTGTTCTCTCGTCTCATCGGCATGCTTGGAGGGACGTAGATACGACGGTAATTCTCCATAGCAGTAGTGTTCCTCTTCAGCTTATGAGACAGTGCAGTCAAGAATTCAGCCATGAAAACCCAACCAAAAGAGGGGCCATTGCCGACGGTGACACGGTTCCGCTTTGCCACCACAGCTTTTTCCTTCTTTATCAGGAGAGAATACCCCACAGAGCTGTAGTCGTTAAAGATTGGGCCGACGAACATGTAAGCATCAGCTGATTCCACAATCTCTCCACAGAAGTTGGTGCTCACGGCGCCCCAGTAAGTCCCGATGAAGTGAGGATGGTGCTCCGGTACCAGTCCTTTGGCTGATGGCATGATGGCTATTGGATAGCCACACGAGTCTGCGAGCTCCACGAAAGCTTGCTGTGCTTTGGCCACCCTCAGATTGGGTCCGGCGACTAGTACTGGCTTCACGGCCTTGTTCAAAAATGCTGCTGTTGCTTCCACGGCAGCCTCCAGTCCTAATTGGTTGCTCACCCTGCAAAGGACCATCGTCTCTCATTTTAACGAGAATTGAAGACAGAGAGAGAGAGAGAGAGCATCGAACACCTACATGGGCGCGAGGAAGTAGGGAACAGGCTCGTTTGCGAAGGTGGGATGAGGTATCCCCGGCAAGTTGCAGCTGATGCTGATGTACACGGGCTTGCTCTCTTTCAAAGCCGTGGATATTGCGGTATCGATCATCTCATGCGCATCGTCCAAATTATTGATCACCGCCTACAGATTGGGGCAGATCAACGAAGCCGCGTTTAAGATCGGATAAACCCTAGATTTCGCAACGAAATTGGGGGGAGAAGGCCGTGGTACCTGGTGGCAAGTGACAGTCTGGAAGCATCGGAGCTCCTGGGAGAAATCGGGGAGGCCGATAGTGTGGTGGAGGATGCGGTTGGTGCCGTAGTCGTTGGAGTTGGGGCCGCCCACGATGCAGATCAGCGGGAGGTTCTCGCTGTAGGCGCCGGCGATGGCGTTGAGCACGCTGAGACCGCCAACGGTAAAAGTGACGACGCAGGCTCCGACGCCTCGTGCGCGGGCGTAGCCGTCGGCGGCGTACCCGGCGTTGAGCTCGTTGCAGCAACCGACGAGGCGGAGGTTGGGCTCCGCGATGAGCTGGTCGAGGAGGGTGAGGTTGAAGTCGCCGGGGACGGAGAACACGTCGCGGACACCCACCTGCACGAGGCGGCGTGCCAGGTGGCGGCCTAAATTGGCCTCCGGCGTCACGACCGGCGCCGAGGGAGCGATGTGGTCGCAGTGCGCCGTAGGAGGACAGCCCAAGACGCTCTTCGCAGTAGGCTCCGCCGCCGCGTCAACGGACCCAATCCTAGTATCCATGGTCACTGAACGCGAGAAAACAAACGAGAAAAACTCTCAATTTTTTGCTTCAGAAAACCCTTTTTTTTCGCTTCTCCTTTGACTTGTGTTCTTCTCGAGAATCAAACGGGAGTACTTATCGCAACTTCAAAATTATTTTCATCTATTGTTTGAAAAAATAATTTTTGGTTGTCAGGCCAAAAAGTGAAACCAGAGGCGGCGATGGGGACTGCTGCGATCTGGAAGAGGTATTCAGATCGCCGGATTTGCGGAATAGGATCCTTCTCGGTAACCTTACCTCCCTCCACCTCCGCAAAGCTGCTTCAGTTTGGTGTTCATAATATTTTTCTATAAATTAACTGTTAACATTGAATTATTGGTGATTAACTGTGCGACGAGATGTGGTTTAGTCATTAGTTTTTTTTAAAAAACTTTAGTCAAGTCGATTTGAAATATTTAATTTATTTTAAAATTTACTTTTTTCAAAAATACCACGCATCTCAATTAATTATGCATATGAAGATTCGTAGAATAAAAAATTGATTCCTTAATTAGGGATCAATCTAATCCAATATAATAAAATAACACGAAGCCAAGGAAAAGATTCATCTTGATTTGTCATAACATTTTTATAAACTAAATATTAGTTTGGTTTAAAAAAAAATATAAGGGCATCTCCTATCGAAACAATATAGTGATTAATGTTAGAAGCAAGGGAGGATGGAACTTTGTTTGAACGTGAACCACTTTATTTAAGGAAATTTTGTCCCCACTAAGTTGCTGTTGGGTTTAGTGACAAATTCCCTCCAGGATACTCAAACAAAATGGAATCTATAGACAGCAATTCTATAGATTCCTCCAAAACAAATTAGAGAAAAAGTGATCACCGAGAAGATGTTAAAAGGACATATATAGTGTACAATGCAACGAAAGGATGTGAAGACACTTATTCATGAATGGACACCATAACTGTCGCATTCATTCATCAAGATAAAATTAATGCAAAATTCAATGCAAAATTCAAAATTAAGAGGTTTTAATTTCGAATCTTAAATTAATGTTATCTATGTGCCCACGTGCCCCAATTGTCCAAGTGCCCATCTTTGACATATATATATTAATATGCTTAACTTGGTCACCAAGGTCACCAATCAAATACAACACACTTGATGCACATCCTTTAATAAGCCCATTAAATATCTTCATTTTTTTCAATGTGGGACTAAACATATATTACTAATTATATATATATTCAATAATTAATAAGTCTAAGTCAGATAATATTAAATTTAGAATGATTAATTTGATCCTATAAAACTTTTTTATAGATCATTTAGATAAATTAAAAAAGTATATATAAAGACTCATATGAGAGCTAACATGAAAAGCTATTAAAAAAAATTTTAACCATCAAAGTATCTGGTTCGAGTATTTAAAGATGCTTGTGAAATAAAAATAATAATAATTATTATGTAAGATTTAAGATTTGTAATTTAAGAATATCTATACATTACTAATCGCATCCATATTATTAATTTTTTTTAATCTCAAAATTAAGAATATATATGGGTCTAATAATTAATGATATAAAAAA
The DNA here is from genome assembly GCA_037833815.1 of Zingiber zerumbet. NCBI lineage: Eukaryota > Viridiplantae > Streptophyta > Magnoliopsida > Zingiberales > Zingiberaceae > Zingiber > Zingiber zerumbet. The sequence continues at coordinate 18,716,348 of JBBMJZ010000067.1, read as the reverse complement.
AATTTGATATTTAATGTACAGAGCAAATAGAAAGTAAAAAATAGAAAAGTTATAGGGAAGTTTTTAATTATAAAGAGAATGATAATTTTATGCTTTAATGTGTCAATGATGCATAAATGAATTAAACATGGCGCTTAATTTTTAGCATTTAGTGACAAAATTGTTGATTAACTCGTTCCGGTAAGTTGGACTCCTTGTCGTTTTGCGTTGTCGGGTTGCGTGTGCAGCGTCGGCAGTTCATGATTCATGAACAACGGCTGTGCGCGCCAAGCCGATCCCCGCGAACGCTGCCCGCTGTTTTGACCGAAAAATTTTGCGGCAAGAGTCCACGGAATTTGACTGCCAAATTCTGGTGCGGCGGATGGCGGCATCGTGCAGGTACATGCCAGCTTCGACTGCGGCGCTGACATGCATGTCATACCCGTGTGACGTCGACCTGAATTGGAGTCTCTGGATTCGCCGCGCTTTCTCCTTTCCGCTTATTTGAAAGCATGGATCACGATGATATCTAATATATAAAGATAGGAATAGAAAAAATAATAATAATACGTAATAATTCATGAGTCAATAATCATACGCCTTGTAGGTACCTTCTCAGCATTTATACTAATAATTAATACTCATCCATAATTTAACTTCTCCGTATTTATTTAGAAATGGATTGACTGAAATAAAAGAACCATAGCCGTATAAATTTTTTATATAAAAAATAATAAGAGAAAATTATTAATAAGTGTTAAAATTATTTTATTTTCTTTGTGAAAAAAACAAATTCAGAGAGTTTCATTTTGTGTTATTTTATAAACAAGTAAAAAATGGGGGGAAATCACTTTATTCTAATTTAGTTTTTTATATTTATTTATTTATTCGAAATGCAATCTTATGTTGGGCCCAGTTGTTCTTGGGCCCAGGCTCGGGCGGAGCTAGAGCCCAGAATTGTTCATTCTGGCCCTCTTCAGGCTTCGAAGGTGTTCACGTAATTGAATTAACCGGCAGGCATCGCGTGACTACTTCCTCGTCTCGTCCTTCTTCCTCCAACGCATCGGCTCCATCTGCTCCGTTGCCGTATCCTAATCTCCACCACCCGAAGCCTTCTTCCCTCCATGGGGACTGGCGCCTCCAAGAACTCCGACTGCTCCCATGGAGGCCGCGAGGGGCAGCTCTACGTCGCCCTCAAGATGGAAAATTTCAACGTCCGAGGAGACCTCATCCCTCACGTCTACGGCTCCGTCCCCATCACCGGCTCCTGGGACTCCGCCAAAGCCGTACGCTTTCTTAACATCGTCTCCCTATGCTCATCCATTTCATACTCTTTTTATTGGTTTATGACGATTCCGGTTGCTCGACGATCGTATTTTCGCTTAGCTCTCGATGGCGCGGGAATCGGCCTCGTCGTGGGAACTCAGCTTCGTCGTGCCTCATAATCATGGTAAAATTTTCTACTTGGACCTCGATTGTGTCATGCGAGATTGTATCTTCATGTCTTGAATTGTAACTGCTTGGCTGTTGGTGTTTTGTAGAGACGCTAGATTTCAAGTTCTTGTTGAAGCCCAAGTTTAGCTCAGGGCCGTGCGTGGCGGAGGAGGGGAAGAGCCGGCTTCTCACAGGAGGGTCGCTGGAGGAGGGGGATTCCAGGCCGGCAATGTTCAAGGTTAGCGGTGATGAGGAGGTGCTCGAGTTTAGGGTGTTCATCAAAGTCGACATTTTGTCCCCGTTTGATCTTGCTGCAAGCTGGAGAGCTTATCAGGAAAATATTGAACCGTCAAGAGTTCGTGGAATTCCAGATGTCAGTATAAATGTGGCGCGTGAGATGGGTGTAGAGGTACTTCTGGAAGTAACTTCGTTTTGTTGCTCGTCTGCTGCTGCTTAGTGTTCCAAAATTATGCAGTCGAAAGCAATTTACTAGGAGAAGATACACTATTGCTGTTCACGAATAGTCTTCCTACAGAGAAAGTACGCAAAACAATTCACCATGGTAGTTAACATGGTATCTTATGAATTAGAAGAAAATATATCTATGGGAATTGTCTACCCAATAGATTAAATTTATTCCCTTCCAGTTTCTGAGTTCTGATTACAGAAAAAGGTCACGATCTTCTGCTTACAAGAAAAGAAAATTTAATGGAAATAAATGTTACTATATTTTAAAGAAATTATTATCATTAGTTTATTTTGCCTTCTAGGGATGTAGTTAATCTTCTTTGAGCGCATAAAAACCTTTGACTCTGGTAGGCATCCAATCCTTGGTAATATAAGAAAGGACTGCTGAATCTTGTCTAACTAAATCTTTTGCAATTATTGTATTGTGTTCAAGAAAATGCGATTCTTGATGCTCTTTTTAGGAGTAGTTTTGTAAAAAAAAGTTTTTGCTTCTCCCTGAATCATTTCTTCTGATTATTCTTAACATCCCTAAATTCCTACTTACAAATAAGCATTTCCAACAAAAAACTATAATAGTGATATTTTGGTAAAAATCATAATAGCTTGTGAAACTATCCACGAGTTGATCTTTATGTCCTTTCAGTCTTTTTATTACCTTAGGCATAATGCTTTGAATGACATGTGCAAGTGTTGCATTGCTATATAGGTAATATTACCTTAAATAACTTGTGATGTATCTGTTCAGATAATGCTGATTTGAGGTGTTACAGGATGTCAATGTTGGTTTGTGAAACATTCAGAATGGCACACCTATAATGACATTCGAGTTCTAGTTAGTGTTTGTTGAACTACTTGTGATCATTTTTAGATAGATCTCTCTAGACCTTATCTTTTGTTGTGATTTGCATTTGAATATCCTGGATAATAATGTTTCATATATTGTATCTCAATTCTTTGGTGTGATGCTTTCAGATGGTAAAATAGCAATTTTAAATTCAATAATAAAAAGTTTACAGACTTACACTTGGGTTTACTCATTTTAGATTTGGCAATCTATGGCAATATTAATTTGTATTTCCTCTTTCAATTTGTGTTAATATCAATATTCTTACCCTTGACTATCCATTGCTTATTGCCAATTGACATTGTTGTAAGCATGCTGCAATTTCATACTCATCCATTCTTCCTACCAGAATGGTTCACCCTCTACCTTGGAGCTTGATTTAGAACACTATGTTGTTCCAGCACCATCTTCCATTACTGGTGCTGTTTATGCAGCTAACTTGGCAGCGACACCAAGATCATTATCTAGTAGGAATTTCTCCAAATATGATGCCTCAACTGGTGGATCATATGGCTTAAGTAAAGCTGGTGGCTATTCTAACAGTTGCAAGGTACTGACATTGTGTTATATTTCTATGCTGTTTGATGATATACTTGATCTTCTGATATCCGTATCTTCGTACCAATTTAGTTGATAATCTTTCATTCCAGATATTCTTCTTCTTTTCTTCCTCAGGACATGGATAACTTTGTCGGAGATCCTCCTAAACTTCTTCCAGTTCCTGGTATGGTAGAATCAGAGTCAGTGGGCACATTCTCATCAGTGCCAAAGCAAGATGGTCAGATAGGACTCTTTGTAGATAGGGGTGTTGGATCTCCTAGACTTGTTAAATCAGCTAGTGCAGGCACATTCACATTTGATCTCAAGTTGGACAGTGAAACAAAGGTTTGTTCAATCAGAAAGAGTCCTCTTGTTTATTCGTGAAAAATTGACATTGATTTGTTTTGTCATTATTAGTTGGTCTGTTTGTTTCTCTAATCAGTATATTCTGTCTGAGCACTAATCACATGCTTCTTCTGCAAGATCTTGTCATTTTCTCAACAAACTTGCTTGTACTCTTGTGAGTTTTGGTGTGATGGTAAACCATATCGCTGAACTAAATTCCTAAATGCATAAACTTGTCTCACTGCCATGTGGACATGCCCCTGGATGCAAGCTTCTTTGCTTGCAGAACTTTCTCAACTAGCTTCCTCCTTTTTCCATTTCTGACTGGCATGAGAACTGCTCTGCCTAAATAGTAGAAAACCTTATAGATTGCTGGATTTTGTTGGATTTCTTTGACTATGCCATCTCACAGTGCTCTTTTGGGGATGGGTGCAAGCCAGAACAATTTTTGATGGGAAAAAAAAAATCTGATTCTTCTTCTTATTCATTGATTACTTGAAGGGAATGCCAGCAGCTGCCGGAGCAGTTGCAGCTGCAGCTGTAGCTGATCAAATGCTTGGGCCCAAGGAGGATAGTAGGTTGGCCATTGTTCTGGTAACAAACTGGTACTTTCTTCTTCGGATTTTTTTTTCTTTTCACTTCTATGCTCTACATTATTGTCTTGTGCTCCTATAGGTTGGTTTGCCAGCCCGAGGAAAGACCTTCACAGCAGCCAAGCTAACTAGGTATTTGAGATGGCTAGGTCATGAAACAAAACATTTCAATGTTGGAAAGGTAAAGACTCTATTTTCTTGATTTTGCCTTCATGACATAGTCAGATTTGTTAAACTAAAGTTTTGTTAGGTGATCTCATCTGATAAAACACTAACCTGCTTTTCTTTTGCATGTGCATTGGCTAACAGTATCGCCGTCTTAAGCTTGGGACAAATCAGGTATGTTAAGTGACTTGTTTTTTCTTTTATGATATTTGTTGATTGGGTCATTTATCGCATAGCCTAAAAGCACATGTAGACTTTAAACTACATGGATTGAGTTACAAACCTCTTATTGTGACATTTAAATCCATTATTTCTCTCACATATATTGATTGCGATGTTCTTCCATAGTTCTTCATTCATCGATTTCTTAAGTTTCTTCCTTTTATAGTGCTTAGTAAATCACATTTCATTATGCAGTCAGCTGATTTTTTTCGTGGGGACAATCCAGAAGGTATGGAAGCTCGCAATGAGGTTAGGAATAAGCATGACATTACAGCTGCTCTTTGTTTGCTTTTGATCACGAATCACAGAGGTGCTAAATATCTATGTCAGTCTGTTTGTTATGGTGTTTTGTATTATATGTTTCTATTTTCCTTCTACACTTTCTTAAAACTATTTCTATGTATTCACAAAAAGTACTTGGACCACACTTATTGTACTCAACTTCATTATCTAGGTGGCAGCTTTGGCTATGGATGATATGATAGCATGGATGCAGGAGGGAGGTCAGGTAAATTTCTAATCATTTTGTGATAAAAGTGGTAATAAGATAATTCATTCTCTTTCTGGTGTTTCATAGGTTGGTATTTTTGATGCCACAAATTGCAGCAGAAATCGTAGGAACATGCTGATGAAAATGTCTGAAGGAAAATGCAAGGTACATATACGAGTCAATCAATTTGTGTTATTATCTGTTACTTTTTGTTCTTGAATTTCAAGTTACTAGACAAGTCAATTTTGCCAAGAGAGTTTCTTGCACTAGTGAAGCTGCTACCGATTATCAGAAAGTATCCACATTTAATTAGATATTCACAAGAACCAGATTCAGTTGCGTCTTTGGTCTTTTTTTCCCCGTGACTAGGCCTACCTATTTTAAATCTAAGAAGTGATGGAGTTGGTTAATATCCTAATTTGAGTTGTTTCTGATTCAATGAATTTCAGAAAATAGTGCATAAACCAAGAAGTGCATTTGTAACTATTATGATGAGATAAAACTTGAAACTTCTTGGTCCCTCATCTTGTTCTATCATGTGCGCTTTACAAATTGAAAAACGTCCCTACTGTTTTTCATTGACTTGTTAATTGTCTCAAATAATGTGCATATTTTCTGTTTTCCATTTCTGAATGTTTATCTGACTTTGTAGATCATATTCCTGGAAACAATATGCAATGATGAGCGCATAATAGAAAGAAATATACGCTTGAAAATTCAACAAAGCCCTGATTATGCAGAAGAGTGAGTTATTTTGTACTTTTAGATAACCATATGTTCATATGCCATGATCCGAAGTGCAGCAATTATTCTGCAGACCAGATTTTGAAGCTGGAACAAGAGATTTTAAAAAGCGCTTAGCCAATTATGAAAAGGTTCTAAACAGAATTCACTTCTTCTAGATCTATATCTTATGGTGTTCACTTTCAGTTGCTCATTAATCAAAATGAAAAATATATTCTCCTTTCTAGGTTTATGAGCCTGTGGAAGAGGGTTCTTATATCAAAATGATTGACATGACCAGTGGACAAGGTGGGCAGATACAAGTGAGTTTATTTCTTCATCTTAATAGTTGGATGCACCCTTCTTCTGCTTCTTCTTCTTTTCTTTTTTTTTTTGAAAAAGGGTTTGAATGAACAGTCTGTTCACTCGTAAATATTTCATTGATCAACTATGTGAACAGGACTTTGGGGACAAGTATTTCCAAATAAAAGCAGGTGAGATCCAGAGCTCAATGCCTCATGCAAACTAACATGGAACTGTCAAAATTATATCCCTAGATGCCTACTTGTCCTTTTTTCCAGAAAAAGATCAAAGTTAGGAGAGAATCCTACCACTATCTAGTATATATATCTACATCTACCTGTTCTATTAGAGAGAGAAAAAAAACTTACAGTGTCAGCCAGGATAATATGATGCTCCAAGTAGGAGAACGTAAGTTGGTCTAGTTTAGCTAAGATAAGGTATCTATGGTAAAAGTAGCAAAATAACTACAGATTCAGCTGCTAACAAGACTAGTTTTACACCTGTGGTGAGACTAGACCACCTCCTTAGTACGGATCAGAAAGAGCATAATGCAACTGTTAATTGAGTTACTAGTATAGTTGAATTGAAAATGAATGAGATATAATAACTAATCGTGTACCATCTTGCTAAATCAAAGGAGCCTGGAATATGAACCTTCCTGACTGAATCTTAAAACACTGGAGATTGGCAGAAGCTGAATTCATCTGCTTTCCATTGTTCAGTTATTCCTTTATCAAGACATAAATCTGCTTTGTGATTTTGCTTAGGAAAATTTTGCTTTTTGTTATTTTTTTTCTATCCTAATCATACTAGCCATAATTTATTAGTCCTGTACCAATCATAAGGGTGGGCTTTCTCTTGTAGTTTGATTGAAAATAATTGTCTCATTGCAACCAGACATTCCATACCCAAGCTTGGCACTAGGATAGAGTGGTGATTCTAGAAAAGCCATATAAATCATCTATAATGAATCTGTTTAAGCAAAGTTCCAACTTGAGATCCAGATTAGCAGCAATTACGTACCATTCAGTTTTAGTGAGCCCTGACCTAATAGGTGGTATGCAGATTCTTTATTTGAGCAGAAAGTACACCTCGGATCAGTAATGGCCATGCCTTTCCTGAAATGCATATCCTCTGTGTTGAGTACATTTTTCAGGATTATCCTGGTCAAGATTTTCACTTTCTTAGATGCGAAAAAGCCCTAAATCTGACAAAAAGGATCCTGCAGATGCTGTTTCAGTTAGAAATTTGTAGGCTGTTTTATCACTGACAATGCCATTGTCCGTCCACTGCCAAGCCAGTGAATTTACTGAATTGTAGTTCCAGTTCAGGTTGTTGATTATATCTTTAACAATTTAAAGCTGATGTAGATGTGCCAATGGTGTTCTATCTGATAAACCCAATCCCAGATCCAATGCTTCCAATTGCACTTCATTCATCCTTATTTCTGGAATTGAACAGACTCTAAACTTCAAGGAATTCTGTGGTTAAAACAGGATTTGTAGACCAACTGTCAAACCATCAAAATGTATTATTTTCATCTCCAATTTTCCTATCCAAACCTACAGATATAAACTCCCTGATTATTGATAGATTTGTCTAAAGATGGGGCCAATTCTTATCAATCTTTAGCAGCATGTAAGGCCTTTATTTACTTTAGACAGATTGTTTTGCTACTTGGTGCGGTATGAGATTTGTCAGATCATGATTATTAAGTATTAATGATAACTCTTCCATACATTTCAGCCATCTGGGTGTGAAGCCATGCAATTTGAGAACTAGAAAGAGGCTTTCGCTGACACTACCCATGCTTTTCATAATCTACCTTGATCAAAGCAGCTTCCCTCTTTCCTTTGTCGCACCAATTTAACATTTTTGTAGCAGTCATAAAGCAATCCTTAGCTCTATGTTTTTCAAATAGGAAAATCGGAAATCTTGATATTAGAATCCATATCAATTTGGGGTCTAATGGCCAACACCTTGGAATCACCTTGACGTTAAGGGTTTCCAGAGCAATTGGTCCAAAGTCTGCTGGATTGGGCTTTGTCAGATGACACATAGGCATGTCCTGTTGTCTATGCTTTGAGAGTTGGATTTGAGCAGATCCTTTTGTGGTAAGGTGGTATGGAAATTGGCACTTGCTATTTCATGGTCATGCATATACATAATCGTACAAGGCTAATGCTTGTTCATATATGAGTTGCTCCTACCATAAAGATACACTGAAATATCCTGCACCCAATATGTAGCACACAAGGATGTTATATATATATTTTTATAAGTATCACATTCCTTTCATTAAACTTCCGTGAGATCACTAAAAACAAAGTAATAAATGCTCAAACTAGGGATTGACACAATCTTGACAGTTCTTCATTAACTTTTGGTGTCATAGAAGAATTAAAGATGAAAATTATAGCTTATTTAGAAATTTAAAAAACTGAAAGAGAGCTTCAAGCAGTTAAAGAGGGAAGCAGGCTAAGAGGAGTGTTGGTTGGCGGATGAGTAAAATAAAAATAAGAAGGTTGGTTGTAGATGTGTACTGTGCGGCTAAGCGACATGCACCTTATGAATTGAATTATACATTATAGACACATGGACATTGGAAATTGTATAGTCCATGCGATGGCTCCTGGTCAAACTTGTGAATACTGACCATACTAGGCCACATGGCTGGCATTTGAAACCCTTAGCTCAAGGCACTTGAACTCTCTTATTGCTGTCTGAATGCCTCAGTTACATTTAACGAGCTCCATACCTCACTTCTCGCTACCTGAAAAAAATTATTGCCTTATGCCTTTTTAATAAAATCAATATTCGGTGAGTAGCACTTAGCATGTAGTCCTGTCTCAGTCAATTGTTAAATTTATAAAGGCTGAATGTGCTTCCTCAGTATTAAATTACTAGTGTTTCGATTTTGTAATTTTTAAAGGTTTGCTTAAGTTTTTGATGATTCCTTCCCTTCCCCCTATTCAGGTTAACAATATTGGTGGTTATCTTCCTGGAAGAATAGTCTTCTTCTTGGTACACATTTCAATGACAACCTTGTAGAAGTTACTTTTAAATTTTCTGCTTCCTCATGTTATATCCCACCCTGCAGTTTATTAAATGCCATCTATAGAAGATCAGAACGATGTTTTTTAACGCTATCTCTTATTCTGTCTTTCATCCTTCATTAGCCCTCTCATATGTTTGCAATGATTACATTTTCTGACCCAGTTGATCAAACTGTTCATTAATTAATAGCTATCTAACTTAAAATTACTAGAGAAAATCACACATCTTCTCCTATAGATTCTTAGGCAAAAGCTTTTGGCATTCATGCAATTTGGACTTGTATTGCAGGTGAACACCCATCTCACACCCCGGCCTATTTTGCTCACTCGGCATGGAGAAAGCCGAAGCAATGTTAGAGGAAGAATTGGAGGTGATGCAGTTTTGAGGTTAGATATTTTTGTCTTTGCAAGATATATTGTAATTATTTCATCTTATGTTGACATTGTCTTGAAGTGCCATTCGTGTTAGAACCTATACATTAAAAATATCTGTCTTCTTTGAAGTATCTCACATTTGGTGAAAAGTGGAATTTTTTAAATCTCATTATTTACCACAAGGAAAGAACAATAGTTATCATGATAGCCTTGATAAGAATCATTACCTAAAAAATTACCCTACCTTTTTGCAATTCCTATGGTCATGTAATAGTGATAGAGCAAATATCCTACTATCAAGACTGCTCATCCATGCATCTAGTCTTTTCTCAGTTCTCTAGGAAAAATTTGAAGTAGAGCTGTAGTGTCCGCCTGCATAATTGAGGATAATTGCTTCACTTTTTTTCCTATATTTACCTCTTCTAAACAAACTCCAATTCTCCACATGCATAAGAATTTGTTTTCTTTCAATTTTGGGGCAGTGAAGCTGGGGAACTTTATGCAAAGAAACTTGCGAACTTTGTTGAGAAGAGACTGAAATCTGAGAGGACAGCTTCTGTAAGAGCTCATTTCCTTTAGTATTCTTGTCTAATTTTCAACTTCTGTAGAGCACTTCAGTATTGCTTTCTCTACAACTTCTACATTATTACATCAATAGAATTTAGGACAATTATATATACCATAGCACATGGATAAAGTTGATTCAGGTGAAATATATTCTGCTAGTATAGGCATATTTACTAAAATTGTGCTTATTGGTGCCATATATGACATGAATGTTTATGTGATCTTACCAATGTTATTGAGACCAGGTAGTTAAATGATTCTATCACGTAGCCTGTAACTTTGTAATATTCGAAAAAGTAGTTCTATTTCTTACAAGTTTTACTTGATTATCTCAGATATGGACTAGCACACTCCAAAGAACAATTTTAACAGCAAGCCCAATTGTTGGTTTCCCAAAGGTACGGTCTATCCACACTTAGATTTTAAGCTTGATGATATAATGTGCACTTTTAAATTTTTGATCAGTTAAATTTTGTCAATTTAATGCCATCATCATTACTAGATACAATGGCGTGCTCTTGAAGAGATTAATGCCGGAGTATGTGATGGAATGACTTATGAAGAAATAAAGAAAAACATGCCTGAGGAATATGAGTATGCGACAAAATGCTGTGTTAGTTCATTCATTTTGATAAGTTGGTTCCATAAGGATGCTTTTAGTTGCTTGATTTGGAATGTACTTACTCTTTTTTCATATCTAAGAAACTAGTAAAACTTACAGACATATTTATTGCTTGTAAATAGTCTGTAAAAACCAAATATTCTAACATGGAAGAATAAGTATATTTTTTACTGTTTGCTCAATAGAAGGACTAGGTTTTACCTTCTCTTGTTTGGGTGAGGCAGATATAAAAGTTTCCTTAAAGGGGAAAAGAAATTCAGAAAAATTAGTGAAAGGTTGGTTAACTTTCTGGAACTTATCCCAGAAAGTTAAATCTTGGTCCTACTCTAAAATAAACTATCAGAGAACTGTTTCCATGGGGATGCTGTGAGTTGCATAAATTAGCTCTCAACTCTTTATTCGTTGATGCTTATGCACGGTAGCTTCTCCCATTAATGCTTATAGGAGCTGGTGGTGGTGGAAAATATTCGTTGATTAAGATCAGAAACCTTAGTGACTACAATTCAATGTATTGACAATATTTTTTTCTTTGAGGTACTCCTTGTGCTTGGTAGAATTGAATTTCTTGGAGCACATTTTTATGCTATATATTGTACTTTTCACTCTCTTGTTCACCTCTAGGGTAGAGATCATTTGAAGAGAAAAAAAACTTTTTACTCAGTGCTTTCAAAGGCAATTTTTTTGCACTTGCAAGAATACCAGTTGATTCAATGATTTCTTCTTTTGATTATTTTCTTATTTCATTTCTTTACCTTAATTCTAGATCGCGTAAGAAGGACAAGCTTAGATATCGATACCCTCGTGGGGAATCATACTTGGATGTCATACAAAGGTCTTTTAAAGGGATTTAATTTAATTGATTATGTTTGTGCTTTTCATTACACTCAAATTTATAAATGCCTCTATATCTACTCGATATCGGTATGTTTATGCTTTCAGATTGGAGCCTGTAATTATTGAGCTTGAAAGACAGCGTGCGCCTGTTGTTGTCATTTCTCATCAGGTACTGTCTGAATGCTTACTTTTATGGATTTTTAACCCCGAGAAATACATAACAATCCTTCCTAATCTTGCAGGCAGTGTTGAGAGCATTGTACGCATACTTTGCTGATAGACCATTGAAAGAAGTTCCTCATATTGAGGTAAGTCAATACATTAATTGAGGCTCTATTTCAATGTTTCAGTACTACGAGTGCAGCATTATCCTAGTATCGATAAAGCAGTTCAGATTCTTAGACTAAGTTTCTTTCTGCCCATGTAGGTTCCACTCCACACAATCATTGAGATACAGATGGGTGTCACAGGTGTTCAAGAAAAAAGATACAAGCTCATGGATTAATTCATTTCCATGGCGTTGTTAGCAAAGGTTAAAATTTCATATACTTGACAATGCTATTTTCCTAGGTTGTCACTTTTATGCAATTATGATTTGCATATTGGAAGTTGACTTGGGAACAAGCCACTCCAATT
>JBBMJZ010000067.1:18687614-18702099 GCA_037833815.1 Zingiber zerumbet | reverse complement strand
AATTAATCGAAAACCGATTTATTGTTAGCTAATCAAATCAAATCAAAATTTTACTAAAATTGAATTAACCAAATCGATGATTTCGATTAACACCGAATTAATTAAATTTATTTAAAATAACAATAATAAGAATTTATACAAAATTAATATCAAATTAACCGAATACTCACCCCACTCACAGGTGGAGTGAATTTTTATAGATTATAGGGATTTATACCCTACTAATCTTGAAATTCGATTTTAAAATCTTATGTAGTAATTAATCTGTCACTTATCAACTCAGTTAAGTCTATAGAGGCACTATGAGATCTGGGGTTCAAATCTCGACAAAAACCGAGTTAAAATATCTCCCTTATGTACTAATCACTATTTCAAATGCTAGTAGCCCGGCTAGTAGTCCAGCTAGTAGCCGTCCGTGATTTACCTCCTCCGTGTTAACCCTGGGACGGGTTGGCGGAGGCGAGCAGATTCGCCTTTTTGCCACCATGAGAGGTAAATCATGAGTGACTACCAGCCTTTAGAATAGTGACTAGCACATAAGGAAGACATTTATTTCGGCTTTGATGAGATTTGAATCTCAAATTTTATGGTGGCAACTCCTCATGTGCTAGTCACTAGACTATCCCAAGGGGACTAATTGTTTTATCTCTTGATCCATTCATTGGGAGCTGATGTATTATTATTCATAAATCTAAGAAGTTTAATTTTTTAAATGAAGTCGAAATTTTTAATACCGATAGAATTAATACAACGGGAATGGAAAATAGAAATGAGCACCAATGTCACTTTCTAATCTTCAAGGATAAAAATATAATAAAAATTATGTTAATTTTAATTTTCCTATATTCTAACGGTATCATAAGCTATATGTAAACAACTTAAATAAATACAGGTCTTTTTTAAAATAAATTTTAAATTTTTTTTGTATAATAATTTTGAACCGTAAATTATAGCGAATCGTAAACCACGGTTTCAAATAGTGAACTGTAACTATTTTGGACAGTTAAAATTAAGAATAATATACCATAAACCATTGAATCGAGGCTTCCGAACTGTTAGTTTCAAACCATGATTAAGTCCATCCATGACAATTAGGGTCATAAATGAATCAGACATTTTTAAATAAATTTAGTATTCGACTTAGTAAATATTTATTTATGTTGTTCAATACACACAAGATCAATTAAATAAATAAATTCGAATAACCTATTAAATTAAATAAATAAATTTAAATACATACGTATTTAACTTGTTAGCATTTATGAATAAACATCGTGAACAATATTCCTTAATAAAACTCTTATAATTTACTAAATAAATTTTAAAATAAATAAATAAATAATTTAAATTATTAATTTCAATAACTAATTTTATTTGAGAGCTCGAGATATCTAAATGAACTAAGTTGAACTAAGCTGACGAATGAATAATCATTTTAATGATGCGGTTTATTTTAAATTTGAATCGACTCGACTTGACTCCACTGGGGTTCGGTTCTATTGCCGCCCCTAATGGCGGTTTATACTTCGGAAACGCCAGTGACGATGGAGGAGAAGCAATCCTCCGGAGGAGGCAAAAGCGGTGCATGGTTGTTCGACTTCCATGCTGTGTCAGTACAATTCTCTACTTGGGACTTTATTCTGGAATGCCTTCTCTTCCTCTCTGCGCTTGCGGTATTAGTTTGAGTAAGGGATTTGTTTGGGTTCCATTTTGATTCTCCGATTGGGCGTTTTCATGAGACAGATGTTGTCGGGTTGAATGGAAGTTGTTGTTGAAAAGTGACTGTTTATTTGTTTCTTCTTTCTTCTGTTGAGGATCTAGGATATTTATCCTTGCTCTTTTGCTTGCTTCCTCTTTAAACCTAACTTCTACGTGATTGCTTGCTGTGTGAAAGGTTTTATCTTTGGATCTCATCTTGGTTCGCAGCGTGAATTTGTTTGCTGGTTAAAGGTTGTGTTTTTAGCTATTAGTTATTTTATACTTATAGCTGTTATATTCATTGCTTAACCATTGCGGTCGTTGACATGATTATCTAAAGTAAAAGAGTCAGGTAAATCTTCTACAGATCCTTGTCTGTTTAACAAATGACAGTTCTGCTTTCATCTAGCAGGTTTTGGAAGGTTAACATCTAGTGATATCTGGTAACTTACTGTGAAAATTTCCACGAAGCCATTCTTTATCGCTTTCTTTTTTACTAAAGTTTAGAGAATATGAATTCATCTATATTTGGAGAGAATTTCTTATTCTTATCATTTTATAAAGGAAGTGATAGCTATATTTACATGAATGCCTCATGAGTCGCTCTACGTTTTATTGACTATTTCTGATCTCATTTTTATGTCTCTGTTCTTGTTTCCATGGAAGTAGATAATTTTATTCATCAAGAATTGTCAGACAGATTCTGCAGCTTTCTAACTGATACATTCCAATTTTCTGTAATCAATGGGTTGCTATCAAACTATGTTATTATCTGATATTTTTGTTAGTAAAAGTTATCATTGTTCCTGTTCCAGTCATTTATGAAATCAAATTGGCAGTAAAGACTGACTATCATAATTACATTTTTAGCTTGATTCCTTTTTTTTTTTTTTAAGCTTTCCCAAGCCAATTTACTAGTTTGTTTTTAACAAGATCTTAGATTGGTTCATCAGATTCCTTCTTCATTTGTCATTGATGGTTAACTTGTGGGAAAATGTTCCTTGTATTTATTTAATACTTCATTTTCATAATCATGAGTATGGTGCATGTGTGTCTCCAACAATTTCCTTGTCATCTCTATGACTTATGCTCTTCTCTAACTTATGTTTCGACTACAATATCTGATTGAACAATCATCATCTTATTTGGATTTCTTCAAAATTGAGAAAATCAGATTAGAAAAGTTTTATTAAGTAGTTTTCTTTCTTGTTCTGATATGGTAGATACACAACAAACAACTACTTTGAGAACATGAGCCACTGATGGCTGCTGTAGAAGCAAGGGATGTTTGGCACTTGTCTACAAACCATGGTCGAGTCCAAGAAGACACAAACTTATCTTCTTCTCTATCATCTACCTGAAGCAATGGTTCAAGTGACATCATCCATTTTAACAATCCCTTTGAGACAAAATGGTGGCTTCAGCTGCAACCCAACTTTGAGTGCCTGAAAGACATTAACTCTGACCAATTATGCTCCTTAGAATATGAAACTGATGAGAAGAGTTTGGTAAGTATTGCACCAACATCGATGTCGGATGGGAAATCTTTGCCAATTGACACTATTGATGATGTTCTTAAACATGAAGAGTGTCCTCTGGAATTTCCTTGTATGGTATCAGCAGATCTCAAGAACAGTTCTAGAACTTTGGTGAAAGAGATAGAGATGACAACTAACTTTCCTCATCAGCATTTAAAACAGAAGCCAGATATGGAATTTGTCTACAAGGAGGAAGAATTTTTAGGTTTGAAGCCGGATGAGCAATTATCATCTAGAAGAATAGACAAGGCCTTGGAACTTGGATCACCTTGGGCTGCTATTAATAAGTCTGAGCCATGGTGGCGTATTCCAGATAAAGATGATCTGGCCTTGTTGGTTGCTCAAAAATCATTGCATCATATTGAGAATTGTGATCTACCCAAACCCACACAGGTAGTCCTTGTTGATAATGGCAATGGAGTATTTCAACCATCACTTGGTAGAACGGCTAGAACAGGAATGTGTTGTGTCAATGACGATTTACATTATCCTTCTAGTCCTTGGAGATTAGACAACAAGGATATTTCACCTCATCAAAGATGCTGTGAGCAGCATGGCTCAAGGAAATTGCACAGGCAAGGCCTTTTACAACTTTTTAATCAGTCAAACTCTATTGTTGTTTTTATCAGATTGCTTAGTGTATTTCTACTTGAACTAACATTGAATTTATGAGCAACTCCTATTTCAATGTGCAAAACTCTATGGCGCTGTTTTATCAAGTTGCTTGGCATATTTCTACTTGAAGTAACCTTGAATTTAGTAGGATGGTATTATTTGCTAATAACATTAAATCACATGATGATACATGAGAATCAATTCTGGATGAAGTCAAGATCAAAGAGACAATCTTTCAGTTTAATAGACTTGTGACCAGCTACCAAATGCATTCAAGCTGACCTTAGTCTCACAAAGTAGAAAAAGGAATTTGCCACTCAAAGCAAACAAAGTACACCGGAAAATAGTGCTACAGTGGTGAAATAATAATTAAGAATCTTCCATTAGGTGTATACTTACCATTCTTTTTCTTTTATCTTCTATTAGAAGACTTGAATATAATATAAGATAAGATGATATCAAAGTTGAAAATAGTAGTCATAAGTGTACTCAGTCAATGTGATGTGCATCACCAAGTAAAGAATTTTGGTGGTGGAATGTGAAAGTGCAAGAGAAAGTGAAGAAAAAACAAACAATATATAAGAATTATATACTTGTAAGAATGATTTTTTTTTTAAATATACTGTAGCCAAGAAAGCAGTGAATGAAGTTAAAAATGATACTTTTGAACGCTTATATTGAAAATTGGATATAAGAAAAAGGGAAAGAGACATTTACATAATAGCTAGAACAAGAGAGAGATGTATTTTCATAGAGTACTAGTAAATGATTAGAAATATTATTTAAATAAGATATATTAAAAATAGATGCAATAGAGTACTAGTAAATGATTAGAAAATAAAAGAGCGATGGAATATGTATTTTCATCAACTTTTTAATGAAGGTTTAGATAATCAACTTAATTTAGATAATTTAAATAGGCCAAGTATAGAAATTTAAATTTTTATCGTAAAATTTAAATTTTGAAAGTAGAGTTAGCTTTAAATGAGATGCAAAATAGAAAAATAGTTGGACCAGATGATATTCTGATAGAGGTATGGAAATGCCTTGGGAAATAAGGTATTGAATAGCTCACAAAGTTATTCAACCTGTTATTGAAAATTAAAAAAATGTTTGATCAACGGAGGGCAAGTACTTTAGTTCTCTTATATAAGAATAAATGACACTATAAAATTATGTAAACTATAGGAGTATTAAACTAATGAGTCATAGCATGAAGTTTTGGGAAAGACTAATAGAAAAAAATACTAGGGCGACTATGGTGCGAATATGGTGACCAAAAATCAATTTGGATTTATGTTTGAAAGATTAACAATAAAAGCTATACATCTTCATAACAACTAATTGAAACAGAAGCAAGACTTATACATGATATTCATCGACCTAGAAAAAACTTATGATAAAGTCTTAGAGAAATTATATGGATAACTTTAGAAAAGAGAGGTGTTAGCATAACATATATTGAACTAATTAAGGATATGTATGAGGATGCAATGATAAGAATAAAGACTTTAGGCGGATTAATCGAAACGTTTACTATAAAGATAGGATTACATCAAAGATCAGTTCTAAGTCTTTATCGTTTTACACTAATAATTGATGAACTCATTGGACACATCCAAGATACAATACCATAGTGCATATTGTTTGTAGATGATATTGTTTTGGTAGATGAGACACGTGAAAAAGTAAATGCTAAACTTGACTCTTGGTAGGAAATGCTAGAAGTGAAATGTTTTAAGCTTAGTAGAGTAATGATATAATATATGAAATTTAAGTTTAACAGTATTAGACGTAATAAGATAATTGTTAAAATAAAAGATGATCTATAGGTATTTAAGATCATTTTTGCAAAAGGATAGAGGGATTAAGAGAGATGTCTTACATAGAATACAAGCGGGATGATTGTAATAGAGGAGAGTGTCAGCTGTTCTTTGTGATAGTAAAGTACCTCTTAAGACTTAAAGGAAAATTTTATAAAATAGTTGTTAGATTTGCTATGTTATATGAAGCTAAGTGTTTGATTATGATGCGTGCGCATGAGCAGAAGATGAGAATGTTAAGGTGGATGCGTGGATATATAAGAATGAATAGAATAAGAAATGAAATATTAGAGAGAAAGTCGGGATTGCACCTATTGAGGAAAAATTCCGGAAGACATGTTTAAGATGGTACGAACATGTACTTGGATAACTAATAAATGCTCTAGTTAGGAGATATAAAATTAAGACAAATGTTCATAACAAATGAGGAAATGGAAGACCAAAAAAGACCTAGTTATCAACCATAAAATAAGATAAAATTTACGTAGAAGGATCTATATAGCCGATCTCATCTAGTGAGATAAAACTTGATTATTATTGTTATACTGAATGGTCTTCAATAAAAGGGAAAAGCTCATAATCTAGTGTCAAACAACATAGTTGAATAATTTTAGTCGTCATGTCTATAAGTTCTGATAGTCCACAATATTCATCTATTGTAATCTCGTGGTGCATGCGTATGTCATGCCCAATGATGCCCTGGTTTAGTCCACATGAGTAGTTTTGGGCTAGGATAAGTCTTACATGATGCTAGTGAGCGAACTATCAGTAACTTGGACTTTCAATTTATTTATTTTTGTTGATTTGACATATTAATGGCTCAGTCTTTTTATTTGGGTGTGTAAGATTGGACGTCAAAGTAGACTCAGTCCTAGGTATTGTGAGATGTTCTAACTGGTGGTGCAAAAGGAATCATTATGCTCACCCCAAATGTCCATCATTGTTGGCCCCATAGCTAGATAAAGGAAGATAAATCATAGTATTAAGCGGCCTCCTAGGTGGGTGGGTCGTTTAATTCTGCTGGGAATGAACCCTGCAAGAATCAACCCTTGCTCTTGTGGTGCAAATCTACCATTTGAGTACCAACTCGGTTATGCTCGTGGGGGCGATGAGATGTTCTAACTATGTGACAAAAGGTGACTTGCTCACTCCAAATGTCCCTCACCGTCAACGAGATAAAAGAGTAAAGTGTCCCTCACCGTCAGCGAGATAAAAGAGTAAATCACGGTAGCTAAGTGCAGGAGGGATTTTATTCCCAAGCAATTGTTCCTCCAAGAATTTGATCCCTATTCTAATGTGGTAATTTACTACTCAAGTGCCAATACGTCTATACCCCCTAGTGTTGAATCTGCCATTGAATTAAATCTCAATGTTGTTTCATTAGAATTATTTTTTAACACGAGGGGTTTTTGAAACCTCATCAGAGTCAGATTCCACTTGTTTGCTCAATGACACTGCACACAGGGATTAGAACTAGTTTTGCTACCATCCCACTGTATCGTATACTTGTATGTAATGATCGATAAAAATGTTTTTGCATCCAAAGGAAAAGCTCGACCTTATTTTCCCGATCACTTGTTAATCAGTGTTACATGCTTTGAATTGATTTGCATTAGCAGTAAGAGTTTGTGATGTCATGCAGTATCGACAGAGATTGTGCAGAAGATAGACGACCTGAAAGCAACCAGACGACTGAGAAAAACAATCCCACGAGAGCTCGGCTGCTGGAAGCACTTCATCCTTCACAAAGGCTGGACCCTTTATTATTTTAACTGCCTTGTTTCTTTCAGATTATGTTTTGACAGAACTGATAAATCAAATTGTGTATACTTCTAAGAAACAAACATAAGAAATACTTTCTCTGTATAAATTTTCACTACAAAATTATATATTCGGGAAGTAATATCATGTGAAATAAACACTTAGCTATTATTGTTAACGAATAATGTTAACATATTTAAAACCTCTTTTAACAAACATTAGTTGCATAATAATTCATTCCTTAATATATGTTTGGCTACCTTGGATTGGTAGATTCATATATCACATGGAGGTTCCAACATTGGATATGAAAAAAAATACAGAATATTCAGTTGTACGAGCAAGAATTTGCCTGGTATGAAGCTTGAACATAGAACATGATCTTCGCTAGACACGACAAACCTGGATACCCGGCTTCATTTTAAGTGAAAGACAGTAGGCACAGTCGAGAAGAACTTAGAGCTCGTCATGGACCTCTGCCGTCAATGGTGAAGTGGTATGATCCTTGGAGAGGTAGCTCATTGCCAGTGAGGCATGAAGCGCCGCGCCATATGGGAGTGCCTCTTCATTGATAGTGAAGAATGGGGAATGCGGAGGGTAAACGGGTCCCTCTGATTCGTTCATTGTCCCAACGAAGTAATAGTAAGCAGGGACAACCTCACTAAAAAACGAAAAGTCTTCTGATCCCATCACAGGTTTCTTGTCTCTTACGTTGTCGGCCCCAAGCATACGTTCAGCCACCTTCTGAAAATGGCCATGAAGAGCCTTGTTGTTTACTGTAACAGGGAAGAAAGGGTAACCTTTGTCGAGAAAATCAACAGTTGCGATGCACCTCTGAACTGATGCTTGCGCAATGATAACCTAAGAAAACAATAGGAAAAAGCATTTAAGCGAATTGGTATACAGTAAATCTATTAAACATGAAACTGTCTCCATGTCCATTATCAAATCTTTAGTTTAGTTGAGTGTGACTGTTGTAAACTAAGGAGCTAGAGAAGTGTGAATTGAATCTCAAACCTCTTTGATTCGTTGTTTGAGTTGGAAAAAGCTTTCTTTGGAAAAAGCACGGAAGGTGCCACCAATGGAAACTGAATCAGGAATGACATTGAATGCACCACCTCCTTGAAATTTTGCAACTGTTACTACCTGCAATTAAAAGGCCCAGAGAAAATTATTCTCAGATGATGCAACTTATAGGTAACAGAGTTGCAGATAGTAGCTAAATGATTGTGTGGTCTGTAAGGGCAAGAATACAGGAAATAGTAGCTAAATGATTGTGGGGTCTTAGAAAAGTTAAATCGCTGTGTTTTTTTCCTACAGAAATAACCAAATGATTCTGCCAGTACTTTGTGAGTATCTGAAATTGTTGTTACACTGGCTATTTCCTTTTCAAGGATATAGATTGTTGTATTGTTCCAGAAGTAACCACACTTGGGGTGAAGGCAAATTTCTTAGGAGAATTACGATGAACCACATCATGAACTTCCTTCACAAACTAAACCTTGTTAATGGGCGATAGCATCATGCAATTGTAATATGGTAACTTCAACATATACAGCATTTCACAGGCCATGCCACGTTTGCTAGATATGTATTTGTTGAACATCTGAAAATGTATGGGATAAGTAAAGTTCACAATAAGTTTTATGTTGAACTGGTTACAGAGTTTTCTACAAAAAGTGCTACAATAAAACAAATTAGGATAATTAACTTAGGCAGAAGAGGTTGTTGCAATGGCTATCATATCTATACACCAGGTATTAATTTGTATCAGAGATCCAAATATTAGCGGGTGAGGTGATGCCATGATCCATAGAACTGTCTACATGTTACTCAACATAGTCAAGAGCGGAGACAGGTGATGGCCTACCCTAGCCCGGGGGACCAACGCCGATGATATTGAGGAGCTGTCGGATTTGTGACGGAAGAAAGGAAAAAATGAGGGGATGGCCCAGGAAGAAAAGGGAGGAAGATAGGTTAGCCCGAGAGGAAAAGAGAGGAAGATAGGTGAGGTTTTTTTTTTTTTTTTCCAATCAGCCCAGGGTTTATAAGATTTTTAGCTCCGCCATTGAACATAGTACCACAATAGATGATGTGACAAGACACATTAATGTTCCATTCAAGTGGCTTTGCTATATATATTTATGCCAATGAATCATACATATAGTGATATTCTTGAAATAAAAACTAGTCAACTCTTTTTGTTGTTTTTATGAATTATAGTTGAGGATGGAATAATCATTTTCACATACTCTATTATTCAGTAGATCTCTATAGTGAGAGAGGTGGCTACAAACAACATAACAGAGCTATTAAACATGTAGGAGATTGATTTGATTGAAAAAAAATAGCTTGGTGCACGAAGCTCCCGCTAATGCGGGGTCTCGAGGAAGGGTCAGACCACATTGGGTCAATTGTACGCAGTCTTACCCTGCATTTTTGCAACAAACTATTTCCACAACTCGAACCCATGACCTCAAGCTTACATGATAATAACTTTATCGTTACACCAAGTCTCCCCTTCGTTAGAAATTGATTTGATATAAAACTATATTAATACTTGAACAGGAGGAAAGATATGTAATCATGCCCAATTTGTTATACAGTAGATAAATGTGTTCCATTAAGCCATTTGATGAAGATATCAGAGACTATTCATTGGACCAGTATTAAGCATCTAGCATCTCGATCTAAAAATGCTGTGAGAATATGAAGCTTACAAAGATGGAGGAAAAAATTTAGATAACTTGCAAATCAAAAGCCAATAGGTGTCCAACTATTATAAAAAGAAATAAAAGAGGAGAAAATGTTAAATGGCAGAGTAAAATCCTAGCTATTACTTCAAAAATATATATAGAGAAAGAGACAGTAAAGCTATCACATATTTTGAGATAAAGAGTACTAGAGTAGAGAAGAAGATTTTGAGTAACTAATCTCCTTTTTAACCATCCAATCAATGAAAAAAATATGGTAATAGAATACAAGCATGGTGACACTTCTTAAAGAAAGAGGAAGACTTGTAATTTCAATAATTTTGAGAATAAAAGGGATTCTATATACATTTTTGTCCCATGAGATACACGGTCAGTTTCCAAATTTTAATATTTTTTGACGCTACATTCTATTAATTTTATATAATTCAAACATTTCAATTTACTTTGGGTTATTTGGAAAAAAATGGTTTATTCTAATGCCATGCATTAATTTACCTCGAGCATTCTTTAGTTCATAATAGAGGACAGCTTATCCATAGAAGGTTTGTCAAATGATATGTAAAAGACAAATGATGAGGAAATTTAATGATAACAATGAACTCAGTGCCAAAAGACCAATATGCTGTATGCTAACTGCTGGAGGAGACAGCATATTGCAAAGTCAGTTTTTTCATTATTATTAACAGTCTGGATGCAATAAGATAACCAAAACATGGAGAGGAAGTTGAAAATTAATACTTTTATCTCCCTAGAGGCTCTAAGTTAGCACATTTTTGTTTTATTAGGCCCACATATATTATGCTTGTCTAAGTTCATATTGTGGTCCTTGTAATCATTTTGCCATCAGCGCCCTAGCCATGCACAGAGGCAAAAAGAAAAAAGGGGGGAAATGGTACTAACCTAGATCAAAATGTTGCCAAGACAGATATAAGCAAGGAGTTTGGAAGAATAAATACAACAACAACCAAGTCTTCCCACTAGGTGGGGTTGGCTAGTGTGAAAATTTACCTGTGAATCCAATGGATCAGCTTCACGAGAAACAAGATGTTGCAAACTCACAATTACATTTGATGCTGCCAAAATTGGATCAATTGTGTGTTGAGGGATGGCAGCATGACCTCCCTTTCCACCTATAACTGCTTCAAAGAACCCACTCCCTGCCATTATTGGACCTGACCTTGCTTCTACAGTACCAGAAGGTATGTCGGGAGCTACATGAAACCCAAAAATAGCATCAACATCTTTAACAACTCCAGCATCTATCATTTTCTTTGCCCCACCACCTCCTTCTTCCGCAGGTTGGAAAATGAGCACAACAGTTCCCTATTGCCAGGACAACCACAGTTTGAGCATTAAAATCAACTAGCCGAAAGCAATCAAATTAAATCTTGAAAACTAGAACAAAAAACTTATCCATACTGGCATAATATCAGTAGACTCATAGAAGAATTAGAAGGTCCTATATCTGAAATAATTAAGACGACACTGACAAGCTTTGCTCTTCCAATAAAACAGCAAACTAGCTTTGAGATGAAATGAAAGAAATAGGAAATTTTGCAAAATGAGGAACATCAGTTAATTACAATGAAGGTAATAGAATGGATTGAAGCGGTTACTAATCAATACAACCCAAGAATGATGTTGGTGGACTACAATACACGACACATTTTTGTCTTGCTAACCTGAGAATAAATAACTTGTATTTTTTTTTTTGGGTTGGGGGGGCGAGGGGGGGAGATCTTTTTAAGGCATTGAGGCTCTCCATTCCTTGCTAATGTGGGATAAAAGCCTCCCCATCAGAACCTCCCATTCCAAGAATGAAAGTATGTGTTATTCCCACAGATGACTCCATTATAATGAGGTCATTCTGTTATAATTGGTCCATGTCATGTTATCATAGAGTCACCTAGTTATTGTGCATTTTAGAAGTGAGATCCTAACAGTTATGCCCTTTGTCAAATGATGCCTTGAAGGGCGAAGATCTCTTAGTCTTTAAGCTTTCCATTCCATGCCAACGTAGGACAAGATGCTCAGTTATCAAATGCTGACATGCATATACACGTCTTCCATATTAGGCCTGGAAATCTAATGATGACAATATTAAGCAAAGAATCACTTGATAATAAAACCAAGTCCCAGGTAGGGCAATTCTCCTGCTTGGTGTTAAGTGATATTTTCATCAACTAAGCTTGTGGACAAGTATTTGACTACCTTGAAACATCTTATATGAGAAATTGCAATATGTATGAAAATCTCAGCTCAAATAGATTATGATTGATTCAAAGAAATCTTCAAAGAGGACTATAATAAAAAAGGATTTTTTTACTGGCTATCTGTTAAAATACATAAACCAAATCTGAATAATCACTCGACTTTCAAATGTAAATAGAATCTGAATACATAAGCAGATGCCTCTTACTAATTCTTCACATGAAAACATAATTTATGCAAACTGAAGAATATACTTTCTAACGCATGAGACATCTGGCAAATTCTTTCTATAGCAAATTTTTAATGAAACTTTATTGAATAATTACTTACAAGTTAATTGGAGAAGTTTTATTTTCTCAACAAATTATCTCCCTAAACTTTTTTCTAGGTCGTCTTTATACAAAATAGTTCTCGTGAATGACAAACCTGCAAATTTTCACGATGCTCTTGAAGGATCTTAGCAGCACCAAGCAACATGGCAACATGTGCGTCATGGCCACAAGCATGCATCTTGCCAGGAACCTTACTCTTGTGTTCCCATTCCACCGCCTCCTATTCACAGTAACCAACGCGTCAAAAAAGTTTTTTTTCTCCAAAAGCAAAAGAGGTTACCAAACAAATAAGATCACTCTACCAACAGTCACTGACAAACTGTGGCGCCAGGAATATGAAATTCCTAGATCAGCCCGTCTTACTCAATTTTTACTTTCTCATCTCTTTCAAAATTTTTCTATCGATTTACATCAAGAAAAAGCTACAAGATGTCATTTTTCCAAATCACTTCACGTTCTCCATGTATGCGTTAGAAATGGAATGAAATTCAAGTAGTCAAAACCTGCAACGACAGGGCGTCCATATCAGCTCTGAGCGCAACAAAAGGAGCCTTCCCGGTGCCGATGTATCCCACGACCCCGGTGACCGCGATCGGATACCGATAAGTCACCCCCAAAGCATCAAGCTCGTTCCGGATGAGCTCGCTGGTGGCGAACTCCTCGTACCCGAGCTCGGGGTTCTCGTGAATCCGCCTCCTGACACTCACCATCCAATCGAAGAACTCCGACTCCTTGGCCCTCTCCAGGAACCCCGCCGCATCGTCAAGCTTCGACCCGGCTACGCTCGCCGACCTCACCAGATCGAAAAGCGCCACCAAAGCAATCAATTTCGCAAAAAACATCGCCGAGCCACTCCCTTCTCTTCCGAGCTCTTCCATTCCCGTGCAGCTTTTAGGGGTTTTATTAAGGAAACGAGAGCAGACATGAGCGCAGAGATTAACTTCTGTGGCTTCGGACGCATCTAACTTCCCCAACTTCTCACTCTCCGCACAATAAGTTGGACCCACTTCTGCGTCCACGAGAATCAATTCTCTCAGCCAAACACAAGCCGGGTACACCAGAAATAGGAACACGCGACATATTCCTACTCTTAAGTTAACAAAATCGACTGCGATATAAATTATTTTTTAAAAATTTTAGCTAAAAATACGCATTTCTAGATTGAAAAAAATATTTTTTTCTAACTTAATCAAAATAAAAATATTTTTCATATTTAATTCTAGGGATTTCTTGTGGATTTTTTTCCTAATCATTCAAACAATTACGCACGTGGCGAATAAACTAGCAGAGGACACGACAATGACCTTCCATCAGCATTTAATACCAAAATATATATAAAAAAGCCCAAGAATTTAATTCGCTTCCGCCCTTAATCACTCAGGGTGGGTATGATTTATTGTGAAAAGGTTGAGGGGCAAAATAAAAAAGTTGGATGACAAAATAGTTGATGATTGCGATCGATATCGAATAAAAGGACGCCGTAGTGGTTTTAGGGCGGGGAGAATTCTAATTTTAGGATATTTATTAGATCTTAAATGATTAATTATATCAGTAAATTTGGTTAGGCAGAATTTGATCAGCTAAAAATTTTTATCTTCAATTATAATGTATAGATATATATATATAATTAATATATACATATGATATTATTAAAATACTATATATATGAGATTTTTTTTTTCATAGAACGATAAATCTAAGAATGATAACTATTTGAGTAAAATTATATGGCCATTTTATTATTTATTTTAATTATTAATTAAAAAATTTTATTGAAACGAATCTAAGAATTA
>JBBMJZ010000067.1:18654860-18667824 GCA_037833815.1 Zingiber zerumbet | reverse complement strand
GCACAATAGTTTAATGGATTCATTCATAATATTTGCCATAGTTTTTACGCTGGCTGGCAACCTAACGCAACCCTCCTCCTTTATCCGGGCTTGAGACTGGCCATGACAGGTCATCATGGGCGGAGTTCTGCCCATTTAGAGAACTAACAAAAAATTGTGAGCAATTGTGGAATTGTGAGCAATTGTCTTCTATAATTGAGTTCTGCTCAACTACAAAATTTTAGGCCAAAACAAAAAATTTGTGGAAGCGCAACACCAGGTTTCCTCGATTACTTCAGTACAGCTATTACTACCTGTTCAGAGGTACTTACAAGTAACAACTTATTAGATAACATCTAGACCTCAATTAGAGAAATCTTGGAAAATAAAGAAGTGATACCACATTGTCTAGCTTTTTTACCATGGCATTTTTGTTAAAATCTCCCCATAAGAAGCTTGTGCATGGAGATTTTTACACCTTTATATAAATAAATAACATGAAGAAAATCAAGCATACATCTTGCAAGTGTAGTTCTGACAAGTACACGAGAAAGCAGAGCACATTTTTGCAGCACTTCTCCTTTTACAGATAAAACATTTTCCTTTTCACATGGAGAGAGAATTTTCATATACTCTTGCAATAAGGAAGCATCCTTCAGCTCATCAGGTTTTACACACCAAAGATGTGCCTCCCTGCAAGTAATGAACAAAATACCTATAATAAAACCAGCATACTACTTTTGTATCATTTTTCGGCGTTATCAAAAGAACTAATCAATAAAAGAAGGGAGTAAGATTAAATAGCCAAAAGTGAGATGTGATAAAAGATCAAAATATACTGCATGCAGGTTGAGAAAGTTGTTGAAAATAAGCTCGTCCACTGTATCTTTTTTCTCCAACCAGGAAAAATGTAGGAATTCTGATTTGGTATTCTTAACAACTGACATTCATCCATCCTGTTCCACACAATCCAGGCAAAGCCCTATCTAAGTTTCTCAAACCATTGCCTTATTGATAAAATTAACAAGTTCACAAAGCAAAGCTATCTGTGAGAGTATGATAAAAACATAGACCTTCAGAAAGTGAGGCATCCAAAACTAGGCAAATTGGTAGATTTTCACATTAGCCGAGTGAATTCCTTCAAATAATAGACCAAAGTTAAAATTGTTGTCCTGAATGTAAGATTTTACTTTGAAATATAAGAATCGCTATAAAAATTGACCATAGTAGATTCAACTGAAGGCTAAAAAAGTGAAAGTCGTGAAGATAACCTCGGAGAAGGAAGCGGCGCTGATGGCAAAGACGGAAGAGCGAACGCTACGAGACGTCGAGCGACCAAATTGGATGGCAGCGGCAACATAGTCGGCAGGGCGAAAAGGATGCGCCTACTCGATCCTGATCCCCAATTGGTCTTCCAGCCACCGTCTGGTAGCTTCCTCTCAAACCTCAAGCACTTGAATCGAGACAGGAGACAGATCGAGAAAATACAAAGCTTTTTAAACCCCCCACTTGGGTTTACGTATGCTCGGCCACGTTCGGCCCAATTTCCTATGGGCCGGCTGCAACACCAACCGTCGGATGCGGGTTCCCCCTACTCACCTTCAAAATCCTAACCCGACCCTCAACGAGCCACAATCTATTTGATAAATAAATATATAATCAGGTATAGGTATAAAGACGGATTTAGTAAAATTTTACTCATATCCGATACTGATATCCAATTAAATTATAGACATATATATATATAATTTTATAAATAAATATATAATCGGGTATGAATATATTTTTTTTAATGATTCTTAGAAGGTTTTATGCTTCTTAGAAGTGATATTCTTAGAAGTTAAGTTCTAAATAGTGGTAGTAGAATAGTAAATAGTTTTTTTTTAATTTGACAATAGAATAATAAATAGTAACGGTAAATAGTAAATAGTAATACTAAATAGTAAAGTCAAACAGTAAATAATACTAGTAACAATAGTAGAACAAAATAGTAACAATAAATAGTAGCAGTAGAATAAAAGTAGGTAACAATAGCAACAATAATGCAGTATTTTTTAAATTTTTTTTAGGATTTAAGAACACTCTGTCTTATATTTTTCTTTTCTTGTTTATTTTCCAAAAAACCTCACTTGTTCAGGATCTCACTGTTTCACCATTGCCCCAGCTTATGAGTAAGACTTTGGATAAAATACCCTTCTTACTTAGCTTGCATAGGTCTTATAAGGTTTTTTTTTTCGGTTATTCTTGATACAATTACTGTTTACCTGCAAGTTACTAAGATAAAGACTGAGGAAAAGAATCAAGAAAAGATAGACGGAATAGAGTTCAGTAGTAGTAGTAGAACAAAATAGTAGCAGTAGAAAAAAAAGTAGGTAAAGCAACAATAATGTGGTGTTTTAAATTTTTTTTTAGGATTTAAAAATATTCTGTCGTATCTTTTTCTTTTCTTGTTTGTTTTCCAGGGAGTCTCACTTGTTCAGGATCTCACCGTTTAACCATTGCCCCCAGCTGATGAGTAAGACTTTAGGTAAGATATCATTCTTACTTTGCCCACATAGGCCTTATAGGGTTTTTTTTAGTTATTCCTGATACAATTACTATTCACCTGTCAGTTACTAAGATAAGAACTGAGGACAAGAACCAAGAAAAGATAGACGGAATAGAGTTCAGTTCATCATAAAAATAATCATGGATCTTACTTAATGGAGAATTTTTACAAGAAAATATAAACAGAAAACTTAGACGTTTACATATTTTACATGTAGTAATAAAGACAACTCACAAAGAAAACTTAGAAACTCATTTGAGCACACTGAAGAACACACTAGGGAATTTGAACAGTTGCGTTGGTAGTGGGAGAAGTGGATGCCTCAAGATGAGGGGTTCGAGAGCTTTTTATAGGCAGGGGTGGAGAGTGTTTGCTTGGAGAAGAAGGAAAGCAACAAGAGAAAAGAAAAGAGGGTCTGGAAAGAGGAGGATTGGTGAGGGACAAGTGGAAAATAGCAAAAGAAGAGAAGAGAGGGGCCTGGAAAGAGGATGCTTAGTGAGGCACATGTGGTTGTCCTTTTGTCTAGGTGGATATACTATTATGTAAATAGAGAAAGACATCATGGATGATGTTTTTTAAGTCAAGTTACCATAGGAGATGTTGTTGTCATTAGGGAGATATTTCCATTAAGTCTCCATTAGGCTATCTAAGTTATTATCACCTGTAAAGTTTAGAGAGGGAGTTTGTGAGCTTCCGGCTAGGTCTGGCTGCATGTTTTTGTGGAGTGCTGGTCTGTATGCTTTAGAGAGAGGATAGAACTGACTTGTCACTTCTGACAGAATCGTTCAATTTTTCTTGATAATGTTGGAGCAGAGTTGCGCGTTGTGTTTTAAAGGAGAAAGGAAAAAAATCTGGTGTCCATATCCTTTGGCCAATATATTTTTTCAGTATAAGTTTCTCTAGGAGGTAATTATATGGATCTGCCAAATGGTCCCAAGCCCAATTGGTTCCTTGGACTGATACTCTCTAGTGTTTTAGTTGATCCCCAAAAGTAGGTGGAGCTTCCTAATTAAGATCTGGGGCAGAAGGATAGTCTTCAAGTTCGATTTGAATACCTCTAACTTCATTGATGTCTAGTTTAACCAGATGTTTGGCTGGTTCAATATTAAGGTCAATCCATTTAGGAGGAGAGCTGTCAAAAGTACAGACTACAAAGGTTTCTTCTTCTTCTTCTAGGGCCAGAGAAATAATAGTGCCAAATTTTTTAGGAAAATCTTTGACAGAA
Organism: Zingiber zerumbet; assembly: GCA_037833815.1. Classification (NCBI taxonomy): domain Eukaryota; kingdom Viridiplantae; phylum Streptophyta; class Magnoliopsida; order Zingiberales; family Zingiberaceae; genus Zingiber; species Zingiber zerumbet. The sequence goes on along the minus strand of JBBMJZ010000067.1, from coordinate 18,664,072 downwards.
TCTGGATCATGTATCTAAACTTTATAAAGCAATCCATAATCCATTAGTCGAGGTTGACTTTGCGGAAGGAATATAAAAGCTGACACGGACACCCATATTTAGCAGAGCCTTCACAGGTTGTACCAATCTTCTGACATTTGAGTTTTGGATCAAATTCTGCTTCATAGAAAATAGTTATCCCAGGAGGGGAATGCTTATGAAAGGCTTTCAGGACTTCACATAATTCAATAAAAGTTTGTAATGTAGACTGCTCTACTAGATTTCTAACATAAGAGTTTATGTCCTCAGGCATAGTATTAGGCAAGCTCAATACATAGGTTGTTGAAGTTCTTTGAGCAGAGGTTGTAGTAGTTTGTTCCTTTAGTTGAGCAAATGTTAAATAGTTAGGTTGATGCGACTTTTTATCTGTTAAAGTTGTGGGAGAGGAAGGACCATGGGCTCTTTTAGTAATTTGTGCATATGTAGGAATCTCATGAGTTTATGGATCAGCTGAGTTTGTTACCAGAGTTGTTGTTTTTAATAAAGTACTAATAAAAAAATTAGCACAAAGTTGGGCTCTGGCAACATTGAAAGCCTTTTCAAGTGAATAGTTTCTCTTAAAGAAAGGATATTCTAAATCTTGTATGGCTAAATTTGTTTCTTCCCAAGTAGCATATACCCCAGCTTGTGTTCCGGAGAAAACGACATAATAAGAGAATTTCTTGCTTGTTGACTTCTATATGCTTGTTAGAAAATAGTTTGTTAAAGCATTAATAACTACTATCTTATGTCTAGAATTGCTAGGAATGGTTGAAATGCACCAAATGTTATCAATAAGATATTGTTGTATGTGATCTAACTTGTCTCTAAATATAGAGTGAAACTGATCTTCATGTTGTGTGAACTTTTGTAATTCTTGATTTCCAAACCTTAATGTTTTAGTAGCAAATGATGTTCGTACCTTCCTTAGTCTATCCATTATCTGAAAGAAAAGAGGATTAGTGTAATAAACGAGATAAAGTATCTGCTAAAGAATTGCTAATTCCTTTTATATGTTCTTAGTGAATGTGTAAACCCTTATTACTAATGGTATATGTGAATTTTAACCATCGCTTAATGCTTAATCATTTTCTTAATTCTTTTCGTAATCCTTTCGTCTGTTGGATGTATTTGACTATAGCTTCATAGTCTGTTTTAATAGTAATTTCTTGTTTATTGTAAATGAATAATCAGAATGCTTTTAGACAATAAATAACAGCTAATATTTCAAAATCTAGTGAAGTTAAATGCCCTTTTTCTTGAAATTTCCTAGAGGCATATCTACATAAAGTTTCAGTAGTTTTAGGGTTATATTTGGAAGTTTTTCTAAATAAAATACCTCTCCATCCTATTTCACATCCATAAGTTTCAATGACTAAGCAGTTAGAGTCAAGTGGAAGTGTTAACATGAGAATTATTTTTACTAACTGTTTAATTTGTTGTACAAGTGCTATGTTTTGTTTGTTAAAATACTTTTGTCTGGTTAAGGAGGTCTTATTGTATAAGGGGCCACTAATTTTACTAATATCTTTTAGATAAGGTCTTGCATAATTGAAGAGATCTAAGAATACTCTTAGAGTTTTGGTATCTTCTATCTTATCTGGAAAAGTAAGGATTTTAGCAGAGATATAAGGCTGAAGGGCTATTTATCCCTAGCCTATATCAGCTCCTAGGCAATCAATAAGAGTAGTTGCTATTGTTATTTTTTTTTTCAAGAAATAATAAGACCATGTTTTTCAAATAGGTTAAAAATAATATAAAGATGAGCATAACGTTCTTGTTTAGTTTTAGAGAAAACTAAAATACTATCTATATAAACACAAGTGAAAAGAAAAACATCACGAAAAATATCATCAATTTTTCTTTGAAATATTTGAGGGGCTACCTTAAGACCGAAAGGCATAACAAGCCACTCAAAATGTCCCTCAGGACAGGAAAAGACTATCCATTCAATGGACTCAGGATGCATTTTGAGTTGCCAAAATCCTGATTTCATATTAAATTTAAAGTATCATTTAGAGTTTTGAATTTTATTTAAGAGTTGGTCTTTATCAGAAATTTTATAACCATCTTCTTGACAATTATCATTAAGTCTTTTGTAGTTAAAGATCATTCTAGATTGGCCACGTTTCTATTCTACTCCTTTATTTACTATGAAAGTTGGACTTTGCTATCTAGATGTTGATCTTTGAATGACTCCTAATGTTAGTAGTTGATTGATATACATTTTACATTCTTCAGTTTCCCAATTTGTATATCTTAAGTCTTGGGCTTTGATTGTGAGATTTGGATTAATTATTGATAGTTTGCAATGGACTTTGTCTTGGTCCTAATATATTGTAGGATTGTCTCTAATAATTTTTAGTTTTTCTAATCTAGAAATGAGAGAATCTAAATCTGGTTTATGAGTGTTTATTATTTGAAGCAACTATTTTGGAAGTATTAAATTAGGTGGAATCCCAATGTCATCAAGATCAAATATAGGGCTTGACCAGCCAAGTAAGGCTAGTTTTCCTAATCTTGATAGTCAGAAAGAGTTATGACACAAGTTTGGCTAATACTAGATGGTGTTGGCTTACTTGCCTGTTTACAGGCATTTTTTGAAAAACATTGACAAGATGAAGTATTATTCATAGTATCAGGCGACATGATTTCTATTTGTGGTTTGATGGTTAAATGAAGGACAATAGATGGATAGCCTGAGACTATAGGTGATATTATGGGCGAGGAAAAGAAAAGAGCATAATCCTTAGTTAGAAGGAAAGCTCTATCTAGTACTAAAAGGAAATTTAAGCCTAAGATTAAGTAAATATTAGGATGTAGTAATAGTTTAATCCAAAGTTTAAAGAGTGGAAGTGGTGTGCTATATTTGCCACAGTTATCATAAAATCTGAGATGAACATTAGTGATAAAATTTGTACAAGCTAATTGTTAACCATCAAATTATGTGCTGATTAATGGTTATGATGCTATTTTTATATAAGTTTTTGGCAAGACCGAAAGAAGTGTATTTTCATCTATTGTGGAGTTAGTGACTCTATTATATAGAAAGACATGTAAAGTAAACTCATGACCATGGATATTTACCAGGCATTTGACTCTAATGTCTAGAGTCTTTCCCGTATTAGATATACTATAGGCTTTTATGAAGACTAGATCTTTGTTTATATCTACTGATATAATTTGTAAGCCTTTGTCTTTATTAGGAGAAGATTGTGAAGAAAATGAAGGAAGGCTTTCCATCATTTTTTATCTGAGATAGCTAGTTTTGTCTCAAGTTGATTAATACGTGTTTCTAATATAGAGATCCTTGTTTCTAATAAAAATTTCAAGTACTTCCCTTAGATAGCTAACTTATGGGTATTGTAATGAAGAATAGTTGCTGAAGGCAAAGATTACAGGTTTATTTTTTACATAACTTATAGGTACCTCTTCTATCTAGAGATGGATAATAACTACAAAAAAAACAAGGAATGCTATCTGTACCTATTTTTAGTATTCAATCATGTTGATAGTTATGTTCTTCTGTAGTTTTAGAGATAAGTTGTTCAAATATTAGATTTGTATCTGAAAATTCTTCCCATAATTCTTCTAGATTATCTAATGGCATGTACTTTTGTATGTCAGGATGGAGGTTATACTACTAGTATGAAGGCTGCAAAAATGAGTTTACAAGACTATAGTCAGAAGAAGGAAGTACTTCTTCCACATCATCTGCCGGAACAATAGAGTAGATTGAGAATGTATTAGATACATCTGATTGTACTTCTACTAAATCAAGATTGGTATAGGTAACTAGCATTGCTTCTCTTGTATATAGATTTTTTTTTTATTTAGGCAAACACAAGATAAATGTCCTGGTTCATTCCAAACAAAATATATAATGGTATTAGCATAAGTTTTCTTTGGCTTGATTTTTTACACATGTTTTTCCTTATTTAGGTATGGTTTCTTTTCTCTACTCTTATAGTAGGTTTTTTGGGGTCTCACTATTTTGGGTTTCGATATTGATTGTTTCAGAACCCTCTGGTTCGAGCGGTGAGAGACAAATAACAACAATTATCTATTTGCCGATCGATGAGTGGCGCAGTCCAAATGACATTGCGTCCCATACCCCCGAGCTCCGGATATGGATCCAAGGGCCACTCGCACAAATATGGGCCGATGCTCGGGCTCGTGCGCCAGTTATCTCTCGAGGGGAGCTCGCTAATAGCTATACCCAGATGCCCACTGGGGTATGTACGTTGCCTTTGTACTTATTTCTTTTTATCTGCTCAGCCCTTATAATTTTCATGTTGTTGTAGTACTGGGTCGAGAGCCTGACCATGTGCCAGAGGCTTGCCTTGTTAGAACATGAAGTCCAGCAGTTGCGCGCTCCGAACGACCAGTCAGCGACTTCTGAGGCTCGCTTGGAGCAGCTGACTGCCAAGGGAGCCCAACTAAAGGCCGAGCTTCAAAAGAGCGCCGAGCTGCTAGAGGCAGAGAGAGGCAAGAGTGCCGAACATGTTTAATAATTGGCGAGGCTCAATAAGAAGGCTAGCTCCTTCGAGTCGAAGATCTATTCAACCAATATTAGGAAGCTTCGAGCCATTGAGGACCTAGAGATCAAGAACAAAGAGGCTCGGATCCTGGCTCAAAACCTGAAGGAGGCGAAGGCAGCTCTGAATGCCGAGCAGGAGAGTCGATTGACTGAGCAAGCAACATCGTAAGAAAAGCTGACCACTAAGGATGTCAAGCTGACTACTTTAAAGGCTGAGCTGGAGGCTTCCTGAATGACCTTGGAGGTGTATCAAGGCGTATAGTTTAGCTGATTCGAGATTCTGAAGATGGATTACCTCCGCTCGAATCCTTTCAACGACCGGCTCACCAACTGGGCCCTTCGCCTCTTCAACCTTACCATTGATGGGACGCTCGACTAGTTGATGGGCGACGACTATATCCTAACTGCATTGACCAACAAGGTCATCAGTCGGGACAAGCTGACCGAGTTGCTGCCCGATGATGTGTTGAATTACCTTGAGTGAACCTGCCCCCTGCGAAGCTCAACTCCTTTTGTACTGCCCCTCGGAAACTCATAAAAATTTTCTAAGTTTTAATGCATGATCGGTCGTTCATCGTATCTTTGTTTATTTGATTCTGTATTTCATCATGCATCATCATTCGACGTTTCTTTGCTTAGTTGGTTGTCACACTTGTTCATGCATGCATCGTCGCTCGGCTCAAGTAGGACTACGAACCACTTACCATTTTATGAAAAATTTCTAAGTATGGTTCCTTGTCCTCCTGACCGTCGATGTAACCAGTCTCTGGGATGTCTGAGCGATCACTTCAATGCTGCCGAATGACCTTATTTTATTGAAAACTGTTGCTTCTTGGAGCAGCACGTTTCCTGGCCAGCCTTATTCTCAGCTTATATATTCGTTGATCGACTGCACTTGTCATAGACTGGGGTTTAAAGTCATTGCTTGACTATTGATGAAGACAGGGGTTTAAAGTCGCTGCTCGACTGTTAACGAAGACTGAAGTTTAAAGTCGTCGCTGAACTGTTGATGAAGACCAGGGTTTAAAGTCGCCGCTTGACTGTTGATGAAGACTGGAGTTTAAAGTCTCCGCTCGACTGCTGACGAAGACTGAGGTTTAAAGTCATCGCTCGACTGTTGATGAAGACTGGGGTTTAAAGTCGCCGCTTGACTGTTAATGAAGACCGAGGTTTAAAGTCACCGCTCGACTTTTGATTTGCGTAGACAAGGGTTTATAGTCGCCGCTCGACTTTTAACTTGGTCGGTCGGCACAAGAGTCTGAAATACTTGGGATTTTTATTAATTCTCTTTCTGCATCCACAAGACATACACTTATATAAGTACATCTAGATTTATTCACCCACCTTGCCTTCGACCGGTTGGGGTGGATCTGGACATCCTCCTTCTCCTCATAGACCAATACGGGGGCTCCTTCATGACGACGTTCATCTCCAAGCGTTGGTTCTTCCATGTGGCCCTTACTTCGGACTTGACCATCTCGACGTAGCATTGAGCGGCCAACTGGTTTCCTTTGACTTTGCCCACCTTATTGTCTACTGAGAACTTAATCTTCTGGCAGAAGGTGGACACCACTACTTGAAACTCGTTGAGGGTTGGTCGACCTAATTTGACATCATAGGCGGACGACGTGTCCACCACAATGAAGTTTGTGGTCCTTGTCCTCTTCAACGGCTCCTCTCCGAGCGAAATGGCTAGCCGTGCTTGGCTAATCGGCAACACTTCGTTTCCTATAAATCCATAGAGCAGGGTCATCATTAGTTGCAACTCGCTCGGGTCGATTTGCATCTGGCCGAACGCCTTCTTGAATATAATATTCATCAAACTTCCTGTATCAACAAATGTTCAGTGAATAGTATAATTAGTGATTCCACTCGGATGATCAGGGTGTCATCGTGATGGATCTCCACTCCCAACAGTGTGGATCTCTAGTAGCTGAGCGTGTGATTTCCTCGCTTGGTTGGAATCACCGCCGATTGGCCCCTCGATGATCATTCCAATTTCTCCCTGAGTGGCGTTGCTCCTGTTCTCCTCCTCTCGAGTCGAGGCTCTGTTCTGCTCAATAGAAGCTCAGGCGAGACTCGTGTCGTTCTTCCGCTGGGGTTGACGATGGTAGCGCTCAGACGCTCCTCTCTCTTCCTCCCTCCAACTGGTTGATCGGCGTCTATGATGCCGATCGGGTGATGGTGATCGACGACGATATCATCGAGGAGCCGGTCGGCTTGTAATCAGAGTCAGATCATAGCAGTTGTGCGTGTTGTGCATTGCAGATTGGTGGAAGGAGCAGAATAGCGGCGTCTATGCCTTGCCTTTTGCAACGTTTGGGCGACCAACTTCCACATGTTGCACAGCATGCATCTTGGGTGGTTGATGGCTACTCGATGGTCGCCGCTCGGGCGTTGCTGTGGGCTCGGCAGGTGTCTCCTTTCTTTTGGCCGCTTGGGTTTCTTCTACATTTATGTATTCCGTGGCCCTCATAAGCAGATGGTCGAAGTCCCTCGGTGACTTTTGGATGAGTAACTGGAAGAATTCTTCTTCAGTGTGACCCTGGGCGAAGGCGTTCACCAATACCTCTGAGGAGACCGATGGAATACCCATGGCCACCTGGTTGAAGCACTGTATGTAGGTCCTCAATGCTTCCCTGGGCCCTTGCTTCAATGAGAACAAATTGACGCTTGTTTTATGGTGACGGTGACTACTGGCAAAATGGTGTAGGAACGCCACTCGAAAGTTTTTGAGACTGTGGATTGATCTGCTCAGCAATTGCTTGAACCATCGTTGTAAAATATCGTAACAAATAATAATAAAATAATAAGGTTTATTTGACTAATAACCTTAACAAAATTTTTAGGAATTTTTAGAAATTTTCTGGGGATTTTTCGGAGCTCGTATGAGGTAGTTTGCAAGGATGAATTAATAAGCATGGGAAAAGTCTGTTTAAAATACCCAATTAAAGTAGGAGTTGATTGAGGAATAAACTTAGATTTTGATTTCTATAAACCTAAGTTCAAATTATATAAATTTAATTCTTTTATTTCCCTTTCTTTCTCCACATCGCGCCGACCTCCCTTCACCAGATTCTTCCTCCTCTCTCGCGCCGTCTCCTCTCTTCTCTTCATCTCATCGTCGGCCACAAGCCTTGAGCCCTCTCCTTTCTTTCTCGTCACTATTCCCCTTCTTTACCATCGCCTCCTCGTCACGGAGATCCCAAATCGCCGCCGACTAGCCGCCCACATACCGTCGCACCGACCCATCACTGGTGTTAGCCCGCAACCCTCGCTGCCAGCCGCGGCCAGCGTCGCGGCTACCCCGACCGGCCAGTCTCTCTTAGTCTCCTCGCGCCGAGCAGCATCGTCGCCATTCCGATCTGGAGCCGTGCCCTAACTTCGATCCTCCTCTCGATTTTTCCCTTTCGATCTCCACCACCAATTTCCTGTGTGTCGATGTAACTTCGGCTGTGCCAAGCATGGCTAGTCGATGCCACTGGTCCTTTGTTCCAGCTATTGTTGCCACTGGCGTGTTACCCACTGCTGTTCCAGAAAGGGGTTGTAGTTGGCTGCTGGGGGTTGACATAAGAGATTAGGGATATCACTCTCTTGCACACCTGCGACCCCAAGCAACAGTCGCTGCTGCCAAGGTTTTGGGTGCTGTTGCCGACCGTTGTAACCCTGATTCAGCGGGCTTGTTGACGTTGTGAACCACCATAGGAGAAACTATAGGGTAAGCTGGGATGGGAGTTGATTAATACCGAATTGATTCAGTTTTGTATTTGATCTATAACTAACTGATGGTTGGGTATTGGTTAGTAGGAAAAAGGAATAAGGCAGCAATAAACCTCTGTTGACGGTAGTGTATCACCAACAGCCACCTTCGAAATTAGGGTAAGGCGTGTTTAGTGTTAGACAAGCAGTGACATGATTTCATATTTTGGTATTGGGATACTGTGATTAGTTGCTTGTCCTTCCTTTGTGATCAAAAGGTAGTGGATTGGCGAACCATAAGACTATTGGAGCTGCTGTGTTGTCGGGTAAGGAGCTGCATTCTGTTTGGGTAACATTACCTAATTAGATCTTTTTGTTCAATATGTGTAATTAAACATTGTTGAGATTGGTTTGGATTTTTGTGATGGATTAGTGGTTATAGATTTGTATCGGATTGTGTTGGAGGTTTTGTAAGTTGTTGTTGTTTGGATAATTAGTGATTAGTGGATTTAGAAGGATTAGTTGATACATGATTGATTAATTTATAGGAAGAGTGAATGTGATCGAATTGAGGATTATTAGATTTATTCGATGAATTATGAATGTTGGATTAAACCTGACTCAATCAAATTGATTAGTTGAATCGAGATTTATCGTTAGATTGAGGTTTCCTTAATTAGTTTTAGAGATTTTATTTAGTTATTTAATTCATGTGAATTTAGCTAAATAAAATATATTGATGCAGGACTTTGATTTGAGACGAGCGTCTCGACGTGGAATCTATCTGATACAATTTTTGTTTTGAGGTGGGTACCTTTGACTTATCTCTTTTGATATGCCATTTTGATATGCATTGTAGATTATAGCTAGTAGCAATAATCATGTTTATATTTGCCTTGGTATGTCACTTTTAGATACCTGTAGCTTTCTCTTATTGTTGTCTGATATGCATTCA